>CM060701.1:184624620-184834620 GCA_030686995.1 Artemisia argyi | reverse complement strand
ACATTCTGGCGACTAATGGATGTTGTTTTGGCAAAAGCCGGCTGACAGAATATGCTGAGTTTGCTTACATCCAATTAATCTTTTTTTTATTTTTTATTTTAAAATTTTTGTTTTAAAAATAATTAGTAGACTAAATTTTGATTTGGTAAACTATGACAAAGTACTTACATAGTATAATCATCATCTTTTATTTAAATATTAGGGTCTAATATAGCTTGTTAGCTTATTAATTCATCACAAAAAATATTTCTTAAATTATGTTTTAAAAGTATCTGTATCCATTATTGAAGTTTTGAAATTTCAACACAATATACATATTAACAAGTCATAATATTTAATTAATTAACCTAATGTAAACAGTTAATCTTTGGCTGTATTGAGAAAAAAACGCACATCTAAAATTGATACAACAATCTTGATTCTGTCCGTTATATGACAATGATTATTTTTTAGCTAACAATCTTGTTTTTGTCTTGTGAATAGTTCAACTACTATATTTGATTCTTGATCTCGTACAATTTCTTCAAAAGAAGTACATATATGATGTCCTTTTTTAGTAGACAAATAAGTTAATGTATCTTTTATGTAATTGGAGAGACTTGATAAGTAACAAGATCCAATGTAGGTGGATCGGAGATACAATCACTACTGTGAACAAATGCAAATGGTGGTGAATTCATTTGATCTTGTAATGGGGTTTGGGGCGGCAGTGCCATACACAGCATTAGCACAAAAGGCTATGTCACGCCATTTTCGGTGTTTGAAAGATGCAATAGCATCCCAATTAAAGCATAGTTGTGAATTATTAGGAGAGAAAGACCCTGGCTCTTCCGGGGTTACAAAAGGTGAAACTCCAAGGCTTAAGTTGTTGGAACAAAGCTTGAGACAACAAAGGGCATTCCATCAAATGGGCATGATGGAACAAGAAGCTTGGAGACCCCAAAGAGGTTTGCCTGAACGTTCCGTTAACATCTTGAGAGCTTGGCTTTTCGAGCATTTTTTACACCCGTAAGTCTCTTTACATTCTTTGTTCTTCTCATAATAGAATAAATGAGCAGAAAAATCTTTTGATCTTTCTGCTTTCTTAAATTTGATAACGTAGGAAAAGTGTCATCTCAATTGAGTAAAAACTCTTATTATGGCTATAAAACAATAATTATATTATCAATGATAAGGTAATCATGAAGTCATATATCATAAAGAGTTTAGCTAATGAATCAATGTATGGTAAGTTGGTGTGAGCTTTTAGTATTTTATCATCTATGTGGAAAATATAAAATAATGAATGTATGTTGGAGTGTGGAGTGATGTTGTCTTTCCAACTATAATGCCAATAAAGTGGTTCTTCATTATTTGGGTCACTTGACTCAACTGAGCCTTTATAAACCTTGTATCTATTAAACACGTATGTCAAAACTTGATCATTTTCCATGAAAGAACTCAAGATACACAATTAGTCGTGGTCTGTTTGAATGCATAAATCTTAATAAACGCTAACAAGCATTATTAAACTAAATATATGTTGAAAATGATCCTCAGGTATCCAAGTGATGCTGATAAACATCTCTTGGCTCGACAGACCGGGCTGTCTAGAAACCAGGTTTGTTTGTACTTTAGTTTTCATCTCTCCTCTAGATTAATCCAATTCTTCTTCATGTTACAATATTAAGTAAAATAAACTATTGTCAACCAAAATAAATTGACCATATTGGAACACTAATCATAAACTATTAACCACATACTAGATAGCTAGAAGTGGACTTATATTCCACGATATCTGAATTTTCACATAAAATCCTTAGACGCAAAACTAATGGTTAAATTTTTAATGGTGCGATTAATTGCATAACTATCTTGATATAACGTACATGTATATGAAGTCAAGGATACACATGTCGATTTATGTTTATTAGTGTGACATTTGAGCTTTACATCATGATAATGAAATCTTAACAATGTTCCTTAAAGAGTAGGATAAAATTTAAAAACAATAGCAGATTCGACATGCCATTATCAGTAAGTTAATCCATCCTTTTCTTCCAAGAGATTGGATTTGCATGAGTTCTTTTTCCTTTCCTTGTTGTCTTTCTACAACAATGCTTGTTTTAGTGTAGCAAAATTAAGGACTAAAACGCTTTTTGTTACAAAACTGTTCTTTTTATTGATTTCATTAGAATTCATAGAGTATTTTGAAACAGGAGTGTCAAATTATTACTTTCGGATTGAAACTAAAATATAAAAGCTAATTTAATCTTATTATATTATTGTAAAGATTGTTTCAGTTAAAAATCGAAAGCGAATAACCCGTGTTTCAGATTGCAGTATATATACAAAGCTTATTATTATTATTATTATTATTATTATTATTATTATTATTATTATTATTATTATAGACGAATGTGGTTGACTTGCTGAAGCGGATACGAAAATTCTCTATTACTCAAGATATTGAGGCACAAATTGATGTTCACATCTTTAATATGATAAATTTTGCTATAGCTAAATGAATTTGGACCCATACAGTATATTGGTTTCCCACTAACATTTTGTAAATCTATTGAGTTTTTAATAAAACGAATAATAATAATAATAATAATAATAATAATAATAATAATAATAATAAAGTTTAACAACAAAAATAATAATAAATGTTACTTTTAAAAACAAATATAAAGTATATGAGGTATTGAATAAATTTGCTTGATTAATTGGGGTAGATGCCTTTTCTTTGTTTTTTGTTCTTTGAGGGTTTTATATATATTGTGTCTTTTTAAAAAAAAAATTGAATAAAATTTTAAATTACTAAAAATTATGGAAAATAAAGTTTTTACACTAAGTCCACTATGGAGATTAAAATTACATCGATCACAATGCAATTAAATTTAAGATTAACAACTAAACTGTTTAAAAAATAACCTTATTTCCCAACGTTTATTTTTTCAAAAGTTAGACACATATTTTTTTATAGTGTTTTTTTCCCTGAACAAATTTACCAAATATTGAACAAAATCAAATTTAATTTAACTTTTTATTTGCCAATAGAAGCCACAAAATATGCTTTTATTAATTAGTATTTGAAATAATCCTTTTTTATAATATTAAAGAATTTATCAATCAAACATGCTTTTTGATTAAAACATGTCATCTAATTAAACTTGATAAAGTAATAATAAGTTTTATCCAATATTCGATTTTTTAAAGAGTATATGTCGTACGTTAATAATTGAGGACAATCATTTGTACAAAATATAAAAGAGTAAGCTAGGCTTGGGTTAGTACCAAAAAAGGAGAGGCTAATGCACCTGTGAACAGTAAAGGGGACAGTGCATCTATTCTATTCATCGATCGTAAGTACAGTTGAGACAAGACGTGTGATTCATTTCACAGCTCTCACTGTTTCAGCTAATTATAATATATTCTAAAAAGCAAAATAGTTACTGTAGCAACAGTACCCACACAAGTTTCACGTTTGCTCATTTTAGTCTCTGAGGTTAATGATCAATTGCGAAGTTAGTCCTTAACGACCGTTAACTAACAAACGTGGATTAAATTTGCAACGGACCAGTAACTTCAGGGGCTGTTTCTGTGCAAATAATAAACAGAAACAGCTCCTAACGTTAACTATTTTTCCACCGTTAGTCCCTAAGGATTAACATTGCAACAGAACGTCCGTTAAGGGACTAAAACTGAAAAATACCTTGCTACAGTGCCGAACAGTGGCTGCTACAGTGCCAAACAGTGGGGGAATAGTGCATGTACTGTAGCTAAGGATTTTCACTTTTAATCCCTCAGGTTAGCTAGAAATTGCACCGTTAGTCCCCCGTTAGCGATCTTTTGCAAATTTAGTCCTTAAAAAAATCTATCGTTTTATTTCGAGTTTTGTTTAGACACAACATTTCCGCAGCAACACGCGGGTACCCCGCTCGTTACAAGTAAAATTTGTATATCTGAACCACTATTCTCTTCTCTTCAACCACTTTTCCCCTTATGCAAATCCAATTTCTTAAGTTTCCAACTCAAGTATATTATTTACAATTTTACACATTATCACTTGTTTTAGAATTTGAAATAACATTTAACAATTTGATAACGTAAACTAACGCAAACCAAAAAATTGAACCTTCGACCAAATAGGATGTGACGTACCACCATCTAAGTTGAATATTTAACTTGTGATGCACACCTACATATTTTAATAGAAATCATGTTGCATTAAACTAAATTTTATATAATTGGATGGTTATTTTCAATTGGGTATATAGTATCCAAAATGCTATACTTAAATTGAAGTATTTTATGAACTTAATTGTTGTTGTGGATGAAATTTGAAAACTATATAAAGTTTTATAATTTTATTATGACATTAATTTACATACCTTTTTATTTTATAAACATATGTTATTTATTTATAAACCTCATAAACCTTTATCAATATCATACATAATTCAAATGCATTTAATTATAAAGATGTTTGATATTCTAGACTAATTTATAAACCTATCTTCATTCTGGTTTATAAGTGTTCAGACATCTTCATCAATTTATAAACCTTTTCGTAAACTATTATAGTGGATGTATTTTGCATCATTACTTTTACAGTAAAACTTCTATGTATTAATACCTGATAAATTAATAACCTCGATAAAATTAATAATTTGTCCGGTCCCAACTTGTGACCAGTACAAATTTGGACACCAATCGATAAAATAATAAGATAATAATTTTTTTAAAACCTCAGTATATATATATATATATATATATATATATATATATATATATATATATATATATATATATATATATATATATATATATATTAGTCCCAACAAAACTATAAATTAATAATTAATAAAAATTCCATATATATGTATATATGTGTAAGAGAGATACACTTCAAAATCTTAAGATTGTTTAGTAAAAAATGAAATTCATTATCACTTATAATTTTTTGTTGAACTTCAAATCTATATTGAGTTTATCTCAAAATCTCTTTATTGTTATAAAATGTTGGTGTGTTGTTTTCTCGTATTAAGACAAAAGTTGTTAATTTTATTTTCATAAAATGTGAATATGAATTCATAAAATTTTAATTGGAACTTGTTTTTCAAATTTATTTTTCATCTCTAAGAATTATACATTGTAACTAGTATATTATCGATATAAAACCACTTTAAATTAATAAATTATTAATTTATCGATATAATAATATTTTACTAAATTAATAAAATATTCCGATCCCAACACTATTAATTTATAGAGGTTTTACTATATATAAGGATCTTGTGTTTGAATTTAACTATTAAATTGAAATTAAACTACATAAAACTAAAAGTTTAAATTTCAACGAAACTAGTTAGTCTCCCAAGAGATATAAGGTTAAGAAAATAGGATCATTATAACTAATTCCTTCCTTTTATGTTTTTATTTTTTTATTTTTTTTATTTTTATTTTTTTAATTGGTTTATTTATTTGTATCCACATTGTATCATGATCCATGTATACATGCGTATATATGTGTAACCAAGGGCGGAGGTTTTAAGAGGCACTGACGCCTCCCTAGAATTTGGGCTAATACTATATATACTTACTTATATCACAAGGGTAATTTATTATCTTGCTATATGGCCAACCCGTAAAATGCAACCTAATTATCACATTTTGAACTTTGAATATGTACATGGTTTACATGCATGATATGAGGGTACTAAGATGAATAGTATACAGGAAATTAGAAAACACACTTGGCTTTATCATGACGACAGAAGTAAGATGACTGTTGGAAGGCACACGTCATAATCAATGTACAGTTTATGATGACATATATGTCGACTTCACCTTGGTTCTTACTTTTTAATTGCATGTACTACTTGTTTTTTCTTGTGTTTGTATTCACAACTCATTTCATGAAGCTTTAGATCCTTGGTCTAATGGTCTTGAATATTATTATACATGTATTGCTTGTCTAGCCATAAGACCTCATGTTTGTACGTCTGTCTAATGTGAAAGAATATGTTTTGCATAGACTTTATATTATCCGGACCAAAAGTGTTACAAAATCATACTACGTAACAAAGATTAGCTTCTTAGTCGCTTTTATCTTACATAAGTATCCCGCCTGGGGAATTGATAATGCACTGAACAACCATTATGGAGCAAATCTAGACTTTTGCTCGATTAAATTAATTTGCACTTTTGCTCCCAAAACTTTACATATATTACAAATGATAAACCATTATGGAGCAAAAAAGACATATAGCAAATAATTTTTATGAGTTACTTCTGAATAAAGATTTTGTGATGTCTATTCTTTTCATTAGATGGGGTACTTTTTACTATTTATTTCACTAATAGGAGGATATTCCTACTATTCATTTCACTAACAGGAGGCTATTCCAGTAAAACAAAAATCTAGTATTAAAATACAAAACTCAAATCCATTTGTTTATTTGATATTTATTATTAAGATCTAATATATCGCATGCATGGACTGGTGAATCTGATGATAATAAATTAATGGTATGTTTGTTTTTGTTTTGCAGGTATCAAATTGGTTCATAAATGCAAGGGTCCGATTGTGGAAACCCATGGTTGAAGAGATGTACCAACAAGAAGGCAAAGAAGAAGTAGGTGATCAATTACAAGAGGAAGACCAAGATATCATCGATCAAGAAACCAATAAATCAGACACCAACATTAATTACAACAATAATAACCAACAACACAAAACCAATGGTCCCTCATCATCATCTTCTTCTTCTGCACTAGCACAAACTTCTATGCCTCCACCACCACCACAACCTCCAGCCACCACACCAACATCTGCTAAAAGATCTGAAATCAATGACTCTGATTACGACGCATCAAACCATGCAATTAATATGCACAAATGTTTAGCAGAAAACCAAGTCACTCCCATGTCATACCCTGGAAATACATCCATTGTTCCACCTTTTCAGGCTGATGCTGACATGGGTTCAACTCTAATAAGTTTTGGTACCAATACTGGTGACGTGTCACTCACGCTAGGGTTACGCCATGCTGGAAACATACCGGAGAAAGATTCTTTTTCAGTTAGAGACTTTGGGGGGTGTTAAATTATTAGTACTTGTCTATAAGGTACTTAGTAATCTTAAATACTTTTTTAGGCCATTATTCTACCAAGAAGCTCATAAGTTTTCTTTCTTTTATTTTTATATCTTATTCATGTTAAACAATAAACATAAAAGGAAAATTTACACCATCATAAAACTGCATGTATGTAGTTTGATAGCAGTAGTCTAATTGTATAGTATGTACCATGTATATTTTTTCTTATCTTGCTCTTGTATTAAACTTTCTCTACTCCAGTCTTTTTTCTTGTTATATTAAATTAAATATGCAATATTGCATAACTTTATTATTTAAAATGTAATTTCTTCCATTTGTTTATTGTAGGTAACTAATTGTATCTTGGATTTTTGCAAAAAAATAATAATGATAAAAATACTATACCTTAATTAGGAATTAACCTATAGTTTGATATATTTTTCTTTGGCCTAATACCATAATAAAGCATCATACTTGTCATAAAAAGCTGTTCTGAGTATCGTACTAAAATTTTTCCGTGTTTGTTGATCGAACACGACTATTTTGTCCACAAGTGACGTTTTTCCACCCTACAACCGGTTACACGCCAGATCATCATTTTTTTTTTTCTTTTTTTTTTTTTTTTTTTTTTTTTTTTTTTTTTTACATTTCAAACTCACATTTATTTTTACCAAATAATCTCTTAATAAGTACACCCACTTTACTCTTCTTCCCAAATCACTTTCATCCTACAAACCCTAAAACCTAATTTTTCATTACATTAAAAATCACCCTTAATAATACAACTTGATTACTTCTTCAATCACTTTGGTACCATGGCATCGTCTTCCTCCTCAACTCGTTATTATCGAAGGAGGTATACCAAGGAGGAAATTGCACGTATGACACATTGTGAATGTAAGTATCCAATCTATGAACAAGTTGCTTGGACTCCTGAAAATCCAGGAAGAAGATTCAAAGCATGTCCAACCCGTGTAAGTAACAATCATATTATGTCTATTATGAACATTTATTTTCTACCTTCTTTTCAGTTTATTTTTTACCATTTTCTTAAAAGAAGGAGAGAAAGTGTGAAGTCTATGGTTTCCTTGATGATGAGTTGCCATCACAATACTACAAGGACCTTATGTTCAAGCTTATAAGGACAATGAGATACTGGATTGCAATCTTGAAAGTCTTGCTAGGCAGGTACCACCTCAAACGGCCAATGTAACTCAACAAACTCATGACTTCAAACATATTGACACACAGAAACCTACTGGAAATGAAGATGTCTCCATGGCAGTCATTTACATGGAGTTGAATGACTTAAAGATTAAAGGAAAAGTATTTGACATGTTCTTGGTTGGTTCTAGTTGTTTGATAATGCTCCTTTTGGTCTTGGTTGTTGCAGTCATTGTTGGGTCATTTACAAAGTAATGCTTCGTGTAACATACTCATTACTTATGGTTTTATGTTATGTACTCATTAGTACTGCTTCATGTAATGTAGTTTTTATGTTATGTGGTCGTTTGAACAATCTTTATTATGTAGTAATGAAATGGAACAACTATTCTTGTGGATGTAACATATTTACTTTCTCAGAAACATTTAACTAACAAGTAAATGACACAAATATCAACCAAAGGTGTTCTTTAATAACATCAACTGTTTGTGCACTTGCACATTACAATGTTACATCTAGAACATGGTTCATCATTACTAAAATAAAAGGCCTTTAGTGAACAAAATAGGCCTGAGTAGTGGCATCATAACCATCACTACTTGACATGTGTTTCATAAGTTAATAGTGGCATCAAATGCAGCACCATATCAGTTTGTTGTCCTACTAGACAAGGCCCTTTCATGAACAAAATAGGGCAAGATAATTACACATACACTTCCTAATATTAACTGTTTTATCTGCACATTAGAAATCAGACAGTTTGACAAAATATGTGCAATCAAAGAGTTCATATGTCATGAACTAGTCAACGATGATTTCATTGCCAACACTTGAACCAGGTCCTGTAACTGCCTAACTGGTGCTGACAATTTCTTCATCAAAATCCTTTGACTAGGCATTATGGGTGGTAACATTGGTGGTGTAGCTACCATTCTTGGTGCAGCTATCTGTCTTGCTTGTTGCACAGCTGTTGGTTCAGGTATCTGTCTAGGTTCTTGCACAGTTGCTTGTGGCTTAGACATTGTTTGTCTTTGTTGTAATGCACTCCTTGTTGTCCTTCCTTGGATACCAATGGTCCCACTTCTGACAGAAGGTTGTTGCATACAAACGCTGCCACCTCTAACAGCAGTTCTTGGTTTTTCACCCCTTGCCATTCTTTTTATCCTTCCTCCCCTTGATGGTTTCATGATTCTTGTTTCCACAATTTCCGTTTCAGATTGACCATTTTCAACATTCATCAAATTGCTTGTACCTCCAATAACCTGAGATTGTTGTGTACCTAACACAATTTCAGGTTACGTATAGTTATGACATACAACTTTATGTTATTACTGCATACAAAAATTATACTTGTATAACACTAACCTGGTATGTTGACCTCATTTAGTGCTTCATTGGTTGTTCCTCTTATAGGAGCGTTGAACGGTTGTTGTTCCTCAATTGTATCTGAAGTTCCCTCATCATTCGCCAACCAAGTACCCATCCTAGAAACCCTTTCCGCTGGAATAAGCCTACCTGAGTTAGTCCTCCCACCTCTCATTTTAAAATGACCTCTGTTACTACTACCACCACTCTTATTTCTTGTTTTCACAAAAAACGCCCTTCCATCACTCATCACACCCCTCATATATGATGTCCCCATTTCAAACTGGTTAATTTGAGTATTAACAAACCTAGGGATATCATGGTCATCCACAAGTTCTTCTTGTCTGTTTTGCTTCTTTTCAGGCCTACCAGCATTACCCTTTTCTTTTGCAACAGATGGTATAGAAGCTTTTTTACACCCATTTTTGTTGTGCCCAGTTTTACCACAATTTTTACATGTCATTATGGCCCCTGCTCTACTAATTGTGTGGCTTCCAACCTTAGGTTCATGGGGTGCCCTAACCCTTTTATTCTTAGGCCTACCTGGCATTCGCTTTGCAATAGGACGTAATATTCTAGAATGATGGGTAGTATCTGGCCAAAAATCTATTCCTTCAACAGGCTTCATATACTGACTGTAAGCAAGCAAATACCTATCTCTCCTAAAGCACTCAGGTAGATAATCTTCCGCATACTTACCCAACTTAAATATACATGCAATAGCGTGACAACAAGGCAAACCTGATATCTGCCACATTCTACACGAGCATGTTCTGTTCGGCTCATCCACTTTGAAAGCATCCACGCCCTTCCTAACTTCAAATTTGTTACCACCACAAGGGACCACATACCAAAACCTGCAACAATTAAAAAAAATTATAAACATTAAATTCTTTTTATACACTGAGTTATTAACTAGTATTGAAATTTTATTATTACCTTTGGTGATCCTTTGAACGTTCCAGAATCTTTTGAATGTTAAACATCGCCAATCCATTTTTCCATTAACAGTCGCATGGTATGCATCCTCTCCATTACAAGGATTCGCATGGACTCTAACATTGTGATTATCGGTTTGTGCCTGAAACTTACCAAAACAGAGTTAAAATATTCGCTAAATCCATTTTCTATTGCCTCACATCAGACACCTTCTCTAAAGAATGCTCTAGACCAAGTCTTTGGGTCCTTCTTGACCAGGAACTCATGCGCCTTTGGATTTTCCCTTTTAATTTTTTCCATAACCTTGTTATGGCTCTGTGGGTATGACGCTTTTGCAGCACACCAGAATAGCCCTCTAAATTCCTCAACACTGAATTGTCTCCTAAAACCCTCGTAGATGTGACGAGCACACTGGCGATGCTCTGCTAGTGGCATTACATCCTTAACATCTTTGATTAACCCCTACAATTTAAATTAACACGTATTAGATAATGCAATGTCACTTTCTGTATAAAAACATTAGAGTCAAACCCTGTCCAGAAGTAATTTCTAAATCTTCGCCTAACAAATCTAGAAACCAGCTCCAGTTATCCTTATTCTCTACCGTTACCACATCCCATGCAACAGGGAAAATATGATTATTCCCGTCTCTACCTACCGCTGTTAATATTTCCCAACGGTTTGGCATCTTTAAGAAGCAACCATCCATTGCTAATATCCTACAGCAGCCTAGTTTCCAACCCTCCTTCAAACCATTGAAACAAACGTAAAATCTATCAAAGTAAGTTTTCTCAACAGGGTTGACGGTCACACCTACTTTCACGGTACTACCTTCATTTGAGTCAACCAATGCCTTGGCGTAAGACCTAAGTAACCCGTAATGATCCTGGATGGTTGAATCTCTTTCATTTAAAGCGTAAATTTTGGCATTCCTACATTAGCTATGGCTAACATTGCATTTGTATTTCCTTTGGACTAACTTAGCAAGGTTCATTAATGTCATTTCAGGGTTCATCCTAATCCTATCTCCAAATTGTTTTGCTATCCATTTGTAGTTAACTAACCTGCCATAATGGAAGCTTCTAACACAAGTATGAGAGTCTATTAAAGTATAACCTGGAAAGTGGATTGGTCTTTTAGGATCTTCCCATAACACTTCCATTTGCAGTGTGAACTACCACCCTTTTCAGAAGGATACTTGTTAAAGTTTCGTTGCTTCCCTTTTCTTGGATCTTTAAGTGTTTCCTTACGTTGACCACATTTGGCTATTACCTTGGTTTTAGTGCTCCTTTCAAACCAAATGGAAAAACCATTTGCCAACGCATAGTACGTTAGGCACTCTTTAAACATGTCCACATTTGGATATTTTTGTCCAAGCTGTAAATAAGAGTATAAGGTATATTAATGTTTAAATAAAAGAATAAAATATTGAATCAAACGTAAATAAGTATTGAATGTTACCTAAGGTTTTTTCAATCTCCAGTGAGTATCATCATCGTAGACAGGATATTTGTCATCACATTTTCTTGAATTCTGAACAATTGAGAAAGGATCAATTACACCAACTCCGTTACCCTTTAGTTTTTTGAGCAACCTTTCCATGAACCTTTCATGTTCTCGAACTAATGACCCTAAACCATTGGGCCCTTCCCCATCATCCACCTCTGGAGTGTCATCGTCTTGTTGATGTTCAGATTGATGTTCAGATTCATCGTCTTCATCAACCCTTCGTTATCTTTTACGCTTTCTCAATTCGATAACCTCCTCTTCTCTGTTACTCAGATATTCATATGACTTATCAAATTCACAACTGGATTCATAAGAATCATACCCAGTAGACCCGTCACACTTGAAAATCTTGTCGTCACTTTCACTATCGGAATCTGATGTAGGGTTGGGATTGGGATTCTCTCTAATGCTTATACCATTACCTCTATGAACATTCGTTGAAGTAACGTGTGTTGCCTTTTTTTTCGATGTCATAAGAAACTTTCCCTTATCAAGTTTCCTTTGCCCAACCAAGACAACTTCATCAATGTCAACGTCCAAGTCATTGATATCAGGCTGCAAACCATTATCATTACCCACCAATGTATTTGCACCCCGTTGTGCAACTGTCTCGTCAACCGTATTTGGTTCAAACTTAACTCTTACCTCATCACCTGATGTTTGTGGAGGAACCTTATCAGGCCTAGTCGGTGTAACCTCATCTGTGTCCATATTAGCGAACATATTCTCCACTTATGTGTCATCCAAGCCCGTATCGTCTGCGGCTTGATTAGCATTCACGTTATCCCCTACCTCATCCTCAGGTAAGAATGGGTAATCAAAACCACAGTCGTTGTCATCACGCCACATTCTATGGAACCAAACCTTTCCATCAAAATCATTTCTCAAAGGCCTTTCCTTTAATGGTGGAGACCTTAAATAAGGTGAATGCGCTTCTTCCTCAGCCCAGTTTATTAGTTCATCAACTTTCATGTTACCTGCATCTTTTTTCAACTTTTGATGATGTTTCTTTTTTGTAGTAACGTCAGAATCGGAACTCTCTAAAGACAAATTAACATGGTAATACGGTGCTAAATTCTTGGGAGAATGGGCAACATATAAGTTTACACTCTTGTGTTGTTTAGCTAGATCATATAACACATGGACATCAGCATCTCTTTCTATAATTTTTAACCCACCACTATCGATATCTAACTCAGGGATACAAATGAACAAAGCCTATATGTTTTGTCTTAACTTAGCAACCAATGTATCTAACAGCCGGCTAAACATAATCCTATCTGATGATGAAGCCTCCATTAACAGTTCTCTACAGTAAACCCCTTCGCTGTGGTCCTTGCTTGTTATAACATTAAATATTACAAGAAATATACCTTCTTTGATGCCAATTTCAGAAATCCGACAATGATTGGATAAATTTATTAGGTTGGACGAATTAGGGTTTGGTAACAACTTTTGGGGATCTTGAAAGCGATACATCAGCAAACATGTGGGGTTTTAAAGTGGATAAGCCTATACTTGAAATGTATAAACAATGGAAAAGTATCCGTGTTGGATGTGGTACGAGGTTGGAACGTGGTGGGGGAGAAGAGGTATGTGTGGGAGTGTGTTTTATTCCAGCATGTAATGTGTAGAAAAAATAAAAAAGAATGTATTTACCAGATACTTGGGAAAGGGGTGGAAAAACGTCACTTGTGGACAAAATAGTCGTGTTTGATCCATAAACAAGGAAAAATTTTAGTACGATACTCAGAACAACTTTTTGTGACAAGTATGATGATTTATTATGGTATTAGGCCTTTTTCTTTTTACTGGAAACTATCAAACAGTTACATTATTTTTTATTGGGTAAAGGGATTCAGTACCTTTGAAAATTTTTATTAGGCTAAAAAATAAATAAGTAAATGGATGTAGGTGAGCCTCTCATCTTAGCCAAAAAGGCAAAACAAACGTTCTTGCTATGCTTAACTCCGAAACTAGCATAAGAATGACATGCGAAACTTATGGTACCTAATTAAAACCCTATCTAATTTGACCACGGAGGCTAATGCCAAAAGCGTTAGCAAACTCCGTTTGGGCTTCAGTCAAACCACAATCATCAAATCATTATCGTTATAAGGGTTTTCATCATAGGTCTCCTTCTTCCATTGCCCATATAAACTCTTCCTACCCACTCCACCACCACTTTTAGAAATTCCATTAACCTTGGAACTCGTAGATGCCATATAAGTAGCAGTTTCATCGTAGACCTCGAGTACTTCATCATCATTATCCATATTATCTGGATCAACAACCCTTTTAGAACTAGGAAGCGTTGATTTATAAGGTTTTAGAGGCTTCCCATCATCATCTACTAACACAAGCTTCCCATCAAGCATCTGACTTTCCAGTTAATTAATCCTTACAACTAAAGGTATAATACTCAGACTACCAGATGCCGTACCAACCAACGTTGTAGGGACATTAATACTAGAATCTATGTTAGCATTAGAAGCCTCATCCAAATTAACTAGAACACCAAATGCATCCTAAGTACTTATCACTTTAGCATCCATTTTCGGTTGTTTCGACGTAGAAGCCTCATTTGTGTTATCTTTTAAATTAGAAGTCTTTGTATTCTTTGGTGCCACAAGCCTATACTCAAACGTATTCATTGGAACAACATTAAATTACTTTGGATTAGCTCCTTTCCACTTCACAACTATAAACCCATCATTAGAAATTGAAACCTTTTTTGATATACCCGAACTCCGACCCTTGCCTTTATCTATCCCATTCACCACACGTTTAGGAGCAGCTTTAGGATAATCATCAAGAGAATGACCATATAACAAGCAAGGACCATGGCGAAGGGGTTGCCACTCATATTTAATTCGAATACACTCTTTCATATATCCACTTCCATTAAGCTTTGAAATAGCCAAACCCACGAAACTCATTAGACGCATCCATTAAGCTTTGGAACAACCAAACACATAAATTATTTATGTTTACAGACTCTATACTCCATATTCTATCACTATTCTCTAGATGAAACAATATACAGATAGTTGAAGTGTAATTCTGAATATAACCGAGGTGAATCACATGGCATTTCCAAAATTTTATGAACAAGTGAGAAGTTTTAGTTGCCGTTTATTTCTCATCGTATTTAAATTATATAGAGCTGCATCTTAATTATGATATCTGATACGAAAACATTCGGCCGGCCACTAGAAAAATAGAGGAAAATATACATACATATATATGTATGTATATATATATATATATATATATATATATATATATATATATATATATATATATATATATGTATATATATAAATATGTATATATATACACACATGTATATATATACATATACAGAAGTTGTGGTGTATTATTTGGTGTGAGATTGGTTCTAGCTACGATTAGAACTCGACATCTTGCTTTGTGTCGTTAATTGGTGTAAGCATTTGGTGTGTACGGTTTTCTCCGCCATAAGGGAGGTTATTGACTTAGTGAAGAAAACTCTCGAGTTCGGTGCTCGGGGAGTGGAGTAGGGCAAGGAAGGTGTCCTTGTAGCCGAACCACTATAAATCCTTTGTCTCTCGGTTTGATCTTTCCATCCCTCATTCTTTACTTGTTTACTTACTTGCTTCTCGTACATTATTATTATTGTGTGTTGTGCATATATTGGTTTCACCTAAAGATCAAACTAGGTTCTATTCAAAACATTAATTATACATTAGTAAATTAAAAGTATATACAATCATTAAAACACATATACATATATAAATACAAACTTATATTTAAGTGAGATATATGAAATTATAATTTCTATTCAACACTTTAAATAAGTAGTATCTATGTGACATATGTGAATTAATTTGTATCTATACTTTAGCTTCAAAGGTTTTTACAAATTACCATCAATTCTTTGAAAGTAAATTTTTATTAAACGAAAAAGACGCAAAACTATTCAACCCCCCCTTCTAGTTTTGCGTCTTTTTCGTTTAATAAAAATTTACTTTCAAAGAATTGATGGTAATTTGTAAAAACCTTTGAAGCTAAAGTATAGATACAAATTAATTCACATATGTCACATAGATACTACTTATTTAAAGTGTTGAATAGAAATTATAATTTCATATATCTCACTTAAATATAAGTTTGTATTTATATATGTATATGTGTTTTAATGATTGTATATACTTTTAATTTACTAATGTATAATTAATGTTTTGAATGGAACCTAGTTTGATCTTTAGGTGAAACCAATATATGCACAACACACAATAATAATAATGTACGAGAAGCAAGTAAGTAAACAAGTAAAGAATGAGGGATGGAAAGATCAAACCGAGAGACAAATGATTTATAGTGGTTCGGCTACAAGGACACCTTCCTTGCCCTACTCCACTCCCCGAGCACCGAACTCGAGAGTTTTCTTTACTAAGTCAATAACCTCCCTTATGGCGGAGAAAACCAAATGCTTACACAAATTAACGACACAAAGCAAGATGTCGAGTTCTAATCGTAGCTAGACCAATCTCACACCAAATAACACACCACAACTTCTTCACACCTTTGACTTCTTCAATAAGTCTTCACACCACGAGTATCCTCACGCCTTCACAAAATTCTTCACGACTTCAATGTCTTGCAACTTCACAACTTCAAAGCACCTATGTCTTCACAACTTCAAGCCAATAATATCTTTCCACCTTCAAGCCAATAGAATCTTCACAACTTCAATCTACTAATGTCTTCAAGTCTTCTTCACTTGAAAGCTTCACTTTCTTCACAACTAGTCACTATTGCCACTCTCTCCTATCTTCACTATTATCCAACACTACTTCTTCACTTCAACTTCCACTACACACTTACAACAATTCTAGATTCTACAACTAAATCTAGCAAACTAATACATATACTTTATTCACCAAAATATGGAAGATCAACAAGATGAAACAACCAAACAACTTAGATAGCAAGATGATACTAAGTTGTAATACTTCTAGTAGAAGTATTCTTCTCTTTACACTTGTGTGTTGAGGCTTGAATCACTTTGAAACAAAGATCAAAGTATATAAGATCAAAGAATTTTTAGAGGATTGAGAAGGATGTTTAGATCAGAAAGTTTTTAGTGCAAAAAGGTGAGAAAAATATGTGGAATGATCCAATATTTATAGGGCCAGAAAATATTGTTCTGGAGCGTGCCGGTCCCCTTAATTAGGGGGCGGTCCCCTTAATGATTAAGGGGGACGCCTAGTATAATTAAGGGGGCCGCCCTCCTGAACGTTGGATTTTCTTGTCCTTTTGTGAGGGGAATTTTTCTGGATTAGATTTGCCATTTTTGGTTGAAAATTTGAATTCACAAATTTATAATGAATAAAACATATTCTTTTAATTCCAAAAATGTTTTACAAAAGATTTAAAATGTTTTGTAACATTTTATAATTATTTAGTGATTAACAAAAATGTTCCTTTGATCTTGTAATACATTAGACACTTTGTTTATTCATACCTTAAGTGATTTAATGGTAAAGATGAGTATTTACTACTAAATACTTGTTTATGTCATAATCTTTGGTTTGATGAGTTTTCGTTTTGTGATTATCAAAACATAGAGATATCGAAAGATATGAATAACGTTTTTAGTCATTTATTTATATCAACAATATATACATATCGTATTATGTCCTACGATTGTACCCGACCTCGAGAACACTCTGGAGAAGTACGTTGAAGGACTTCCTCGGAGTATTGAGGGTGACATTACCTAATCAAACCCAACCTCTCTGTAAGCTTCAATCGAACTTGCACAGAAACTCCTTGACCAGGAGGTCAAGTGTAGCAACGAACTCAAGAGGAAACTCAATGACAAGAGGACTACTCATCACAACTCCAACTCCAACTCTAACTCCAACCCCAACTCCAACAACAACACTAACAACAACCGAAGTAGCAACTCGTACCACCACAACCAAAACAACCGTCACAACTGACAAAACCAAAAACAAGAAGCTGTCAAAGCTTACACTGCTACGGATAACAAAGAATACAAAAGCCTGAAACCTCAATGTAATAGATGTAAACTACACCACAATGGACCATGCACCACCAAGTGCATGAGATGCTAGAAAATAGGACACCAAGCCAAGGATTGCAGAAGTCCAGCCACTGGAAGCAATCTTCAAACTATAGCCCCAGCCCGTTACACTTGTGGAGAAATAGGACATTACAGGAACTGCTGCCCAAAAGGAAATGGCCAGCAGAACGTTGCTCGAGGGATAGCTTACGTGATCAAAGAAGAAGATGCTCCGTCAAACCCCGACGTTGTCACGGGTACGTTCTTAATAAACCAACATAGTGCTAGGATTTTATTCGCTCCGGATCAGATAGGAGTTTTGTGTCCACTAGATTAGCCCTCTTACTTAACGTAGCACCCTCTAAGCTAAACACCACCTTTGATGTTGAAATGGCCGACAGAAACCTAATAAACACTGACGTCGTCCTACGAGATTGCACCGTAATCTTGCAAGACAAAACTTTCGCCATCGACCTTATGCCTATCCCACTCGGTAGCTTCGACACCGTCATTGGTATGGATTGGTTGTCCAGACATCATGGGAGGATTCTCTGTGACGAGAAAACCATCCATATCCCTCTCCATGATGAAACCCTCATCATTCGCGGCGACCTAAATAAGACTCGATACGGAATCATCTCGTATATCCGAGTAGCCAAGTACATGAACGAAGGATGTCAAGCATTCATGGTTCATTTAATGGAAGATAAGTCAAAAGAGAGACGACTTGAAGACGTTCCGGTCATCAATGAATTTCCTGAAGTATTCCCCGAAGACTTGCCCGGTCTTCCACCTAAGCGTCAGGTGGAATTCCAAATCGAACTTGTGCCTGGAGCGGCACCTGTTGCAAAAGCACCCTACAGACTAGCGCCGTCTGAACTAAAGGAACTATCTGAGCAACTGAAAGAATTTTCAGATAAAGGTTTTATCCGACCAAGCTCATCACCTTGGGGAGCTCCAGTCTTATTCGTTAAGAAGAAAGATGGATCGTTCCGAATGTATATCGATTACCGGGAATTGAACAAACTCACGGTAAAGAATCGATATCCATTACCCAGGATCGATGACTTGTTTGATCAGTTGCAAGGATCGAGTGTATACTCAAACATCGACCTACGTTCAGGTTACCACCAACTAAGAGTCTGGGAAGAGGATATTCCCAAAACCGCCTTCAGAACTCGTTACAGATATTTCGAGTTCCCAGTAATGCCATTTGGTTTAACAAATGCACATGCAGTGTTCATGGATCTCATGAACTGTGTATGCAAATCTTACTTGGACATGTTCGTAATTGTGT
Organism: Artemisia argyi; assembly: GCA_030686995.1. Classification (NCBI taxonomy): domain Eukaryota; kingdom Viridiplantae; phylum Streptophyta; class Magnoliopsida; order Asterales; family Asteraceae; genus Artemisia; species Artemisia argyi. Next base: position 184,815,186 of record CM060701.1, on the reverse strand, counting down.
TCATCAATGACATCCTAATCTACTCGCGCAATGAGAAAGAACATACTAATGCTCTGATAACCATCTTGGAATTACTCAAGAGGGAGCGATTGTATGCCAAATTCTCGAAATGCGATTTCTGGATCCACACCGTACAATTTCTTGGTCATATTGTCAATAGTCAAGGTATTCATGTAGACCCCGCCAAGATCGAAGCCGTGAAATATTGGGTATCTCCTACCAACCCCACCGATATTCGCCAATTCTTGGGTCTTACCGGTTACTACAGGAGATTCATTGAAGGATTTTCAAAAATCTCCAAGCCTTTGACCGAACTGACTCAAAAGAACAAGAAATTCGTCTTGGAAGAAAAGCACGATTCAGCCTTCCATCTCCTGAAGCGAAAACATTGTGAAGCACCAATCTTGGCAATACCCGAAGGAAGTGAGGACTGTTGATCCCAGTTGAGCAAACGATCTTTATAGAAGTTGACTTGAATCAACACTTAAGCTATAATGCGGAATATTAAAGCTAAAATTAAGAAGAATAGTTATTATAACTATCAACACTTCAATATATTTATTATACGAGCGCTCGACAATGCTAGGGTTTTACAACCTTGAAGTGAAAACGAGAACAAGGAGTCCTATTAGGTTTACAATGACTTTCTACACAAGATAAGAATATTCTAAACGTATAAGATATACACACAATCTATTCTATAATTATCTACTCGTGTATACAAGTCTATCTCTATAGCAGCAGACTCTTCAGCAGCAGTCTCTTATAGCAGCAGTTTAATTATACTAGTAGCATAATCATTATCCTTAGCACCAGATTCGTATTAGCAACAGTTTGACACTTAGTTAAATTCTGAGCAGTAGAATCTCAAAACCCAACAATCCTCTCCTAAACTTAATATTTATTTCTAAATGATTAAGTTTCTTCAAAGCTAGATTAACCACCAGGAGGATGCTTCCAAACACACTACTTCTTCTTTGATGACTGTTGACTAAGAATCTTCTTGTATTTTGACAACAAGTTGAAAGCTTGATCATCAGTATCATAAGCCTTTTGTAGCTTAAGCTGCTTAGCACCATTCACCATCTGATAAATAATCTCAAAACAAGATGCCAAAGGACAATCTTTCTCAATCAGCATATATAAAGTGTGTGACCCAACATCTAAAACATGTATCCCAGAACTTTGAAAGAGCATCCATTTTCTGACTTTGAACCCTCTAATCTCTGTCCACTCTGAGTCTTCCATAGAAGGATAAAACATAAGTTTCAAAGCTCTCCAAATGATATAATCAGCCATAGCTTCTCTATCATCATAAGTCCCCACACCAAACATTATAGCACCAAACTTTTCTTTAAACAACCTCCATAGAGCACAAACATCCTCTCTATCAAAGTAATATAACATCTGTTGAAGTCTAAGAAATCTGGATGTCTTCCCATCAGATCTTTTGACATCATGAAAAGTTCCAATAGTGTTTAGATATCCAGTAGTCACTTGAATGATTGGATATTTGATTCCCATTGGTTCAGCATCAATCACCTCAGGTTCTTACCACTTAGCCACCATAGTTAGAACCTGCATTTGTTGTTTTAGATGCTCAGGAGGAATATGCTCAAAATATTCCACATACTCATCATCATCATCAGATTCAGAGTTATTCTGCACTGCTATACTCTGCTTTTTCCTAGCAAAAGTTTTCTTCCTTATACTTTTTCTTTTTGTACCTCTGCTAGAAGTCATTTCCTTTTCAAATCAACTTTTATTCATTTGAGCAAAATGTTCTTGATCTTCTGCACAACCCATAGGATAGAAGGTATCCATTTCCTTTTTGGCCTGTTGATACAAGTTAAACACCTGTTGATCTAACTTGTGTTTTAATTGTACCAATTGCCAACCCTTCCTATTCTTCAGGTATCTTTCTTGCTCTCTTCTCTATTGAAGTGGAGTTGGTCCTCTGAGAACTTTCCTCTTTCTTCTTGCAGCAGCAGCTTCTTTCTTTTTCCTTGCTGTGAATTCTTGCATCCAAGCTTTAACATCAAATTCTGGAACATCTTGTTCTTCAATTTTAACCAACTTGGAGAATTCAATATCAGCATCCATCCTTATTTTCTCATCAACCCATTCCTCGTACCTCTTCAAATCCTCAGCTTCCTTATCAGCCCTTTCTTTTTCTTGTTGCAACAGTTGTTGATCTTCAATATCAATTTGCTCTTGTTCTTTTCTTGCAAAAGCTGCATCATGCTCAATTTGTAACTCTTTAGGCCAATAATGAAAAGGAATCTGGAGTAATCAATTTTATCATCATCATCAGAATCTAACACAAGTTCTTCAGTAACCTTGCCCTTCCTTTTATCAGTAGCAGCAGATGATGAAATTGAACTTGAATGTCTTCTAGAAGCAGAAGGGTCTCTGATTACTACTCCTTTTTGAGGTATTCTTGGTAATGGAGATGTTATTGTAGATGTTGGTTGTTGTGGTTGTGATTGACTTGGTTGTGTTGTTAATTGAGATAGTGATTTGGGTAGAACATCTGTTGTCTTCTCACTTAACAACACCATTGCCTCAGCAGCTGCTTTGTCACTAGATCCAACAGTAGAACCTTGTGCATCAGCAGAATTGTGTTTCTCACTAGTAACAGGATCTGCAGAATCCTGAGCAGCAGAATTTTGTGCAGCAACAGAGTCACTTATCTTGTCAGTAGTAGCAGCAGTATCTAAATCTTTAGCCACAGAATCACCCAAACTTTTCAAAGCTTCACCCACCAACCCTGTTGCCTTTACTAATTGCTCAGGCCCCAAAGTCTTGAGTTTTTCCACCACATTCTATTGAACACAAACCAATTCTTCCATTACAGCTTCATTCCCCTGTTTGTCTGTAACCACAAAACCATCCATATCTTGAGGACTTTCCACCTCCATATCATCATTCATTTGAACCTCCCTTGAAACCTTACCAGTATCCACATCTTGAGCATCATCATCTCTCATCAAATTTGCCTCCCCTGAACCCATTGCCACATTCTACTCTTCATTCCTCCCCTGTTTGGAAGCATCCTCTTCCAAAGTGATAGAATGCTCAGGAGAACTAACCACTTGAGATGTGCCCACTTTCTTCAATCTTTTGAAAGAGGTTGAAGATCTCGATTTCCTTAAAGTCTTTATCTTCCTCTTTAACTTTCTGATATTTTTAGATTGTTCATCATAAATTGTTTGAAGACCAAGAATCTTATCCTCCAAAGTATCACACTTAAGCTCCAAGTTGGTACAAGTAACCATCAATTTCTTTATAAGTTGCATACTAGTCTCATTACTTCGACCTGTGTGACCTGGTCCGAGAGGTGAATCATTGACATTGTCATTTTGTACAGTATCATCCATCAATTCATTAGTCACTGATCTGTACTCATCACCTCGACCTGTGTAACCTGGTCCGAGAGGTGAATCTTGGGACATAAACCCAGTATCAAACCTAGTTTGATCATCTGAGCCCCCTGTATTTGCCATGTGGCTAGGGTTACCATCATTGGAAGCAGATTCATCAGAACCCTCCTCACTAGATGTTGCCTTGGTTTGGGTCTTACTGATGTTATCACTATCCTGCTCTGCTGCTAAGCTAGTAGCAGTAGTGACAGCCCTTGCCAACATGTCCCCTCCTTCACCTAGGACAACCTCATCTGGTACATCCATCCTAACACTAGCCTGAGGTTGCTTAGTGTTATTGTTGGCTTTCCTACGGGTGTAGAGTATTCTTGGTTGTGTGACAGATGCAGTAAAATTGGGTGTGTGATGGGAATCAGTAGGAGTTCCTGATCCTTCACCCTGAGTATTTTGCACAATTTTCACCATATAAGGTGTAAGTGGTGTAAGTGCACCGGAAAATCCTTTTCCATTTTTAAGTAAGAAAGTAAACATTTCTGGAACCAACTTAGGAGATTCATAAGTGGCTTTATGTGTTCTTACTTTGGAAAATTTATTTTCCACAAAGATTTGTATAAATCTTGGATAAAGTAAGTAAGAACCAGACTCTTTGATTCTTTTTGCAATCCTTTCCAAAATCATGTTTGAAAAATTAAATGGGTCTCCTTTGCTTAGGCATATCATAGCAGATGCTATGGTAACACTAAACTCATTCCACCTAGAAGTTTTTGAACTCAAATAGTGAAGAAGATTATGAACCAAAAATTTATATTGAGAACAGAGAAGCCCTTTTTGAAACTTTAAACTAGAATGTTGGCCCTCATATCCCAAATCTTTTAAACCTTCAAAAATGGCAGAGTTATCAAGACACTTAGTATCTGTTTCATCATCAAAGAGAAGAAGTTCTCATTTAGAAGATTCAGTGACAAGCACTTGTTGACCATCTACCATGGCCTTAATATGTTTTTCCCCATTCCTAGTTTTGACTTTTGCAGTAAGCCAAAACTGTTTGATGTAGGAAATATATATAGTAGGATTCACAGTTAATGCATACCTAAGAGAAGTATCATTCAAGAATTTAACCATGTATGTGAAACCTTCAGGGACCATCTTCTCAGCCAATAAGGCAACATTATTGTGACTTTCTGCCCAGGTACGTGTTGATTCCATGAATTAGGGTTTAGAGAATTGGGGAGTTTTTGACTTAGAGAATAATAGAGTGTTAGGGTTTGAGAAAACTTCAATTTGGAGCGCGTAGAAACCAATTGTGAGATTCAATTAGGTTTTAAACATGTTTGTAGAAGTTACACAACCACCCTCACACTTTCAACTATAGCAGCAGAACCCTGATATCAACAGAACTAGCAGCAGAGTAATACAGCTAGCAGCAAAGTGATTTGGCCAGCAGCAGAGTTGACTAGTCATAAGTAATTCTTGGTCAAAAAGTCAAAGATCTTCATCATTTAATGCCCGGTATACTCCTTGATCAGTATAAAAAGAATCTTTCTCTAATTCATCAATCACAAACCCTAATTTCTTCCAAAATTATCAATCCATCAAATCAAAACACAATCAAATGAAATCCACTCCAGAAATCATCAACATCTCATCCGATTCTTCTATGGATGATTCCGCACCACTTCCCCCATATGTTCCACCATTCCGTCCTCCCCACGATGGATGCAGGACCAAAGAACAAGCAAGGAAGAGAAAACATGACCTCCCTGTGTTCAAGGATCTCTTGAATCTTAATCTGACTCCAAGCACATTAAGAGGTAAAGGTGTGATGTCCCCTAAGTCTCCAGCTTCATCAGAATCATCAGAGGATCACAATCCTTGGATCGCTATCCAACCACCTCCAAGAGAACTTGTTTCACCATTCCTTTACACATCATCATACGAGGATGAACCACAGAGCAATCCTCCTTCAACTCCAGAAAGACCTCAATCATCAAGACCAAGGCCACCACCCAGAACAAGAAGGTCAAACCCTCCTTTGCCAAAGTCAAGAGAAGTGGTTATTGGTCTTCCATGTCCTAGACGTTGATGTAGTCTTTATTAGTTGTCTTTTGATGTAGCAATCATTTGTAATATTTGGTAGTCTCTTGTGGTTGAAAACAGTGTTTGTAATCTTTTGGTAGTATCATGAAATTAATGAAGTTGTTCTGTTCTTGTTTCTTTAAACTTGTGTATAAATAGCAACAATCATCAATTTGAACTTTTCCTGCAAAATGTTAGTCCAAAAACCACAAAACACACAAACACATGTTGCATATGTACTAGTTATACTCAGCAGTAGAATAGCATGTAGCAGCAGAGTAAAGTCTAACTAGCAAAGTGCTTCATAAGAAGCAACAGAAACAACTTAAACAGCAACACAATTACTTTACAAAACTTTACAAAAGCATAAGGAAATAAGTTTTTCAAAGATTGATCATACCAATGTTTGCAATTAAAAATTGAAACCTCCCCACATCAAAATGTTTTGTGAGTAGATTAGCAACATTGTTATCATTATGAATCTTGACAATTTGAATCAACTTGTTTTCATAACAATCCCTTATAAAGTGATGTCTTATCTCAATATGTTTTGTTTTAGAATGAAGAACGGTGTTTTTAATGATGCAAAGTATGCTGTTGTTATCAATATGAATCTTTGTGTTCATGAAATTATACCCATAATCCAGTAGTTGATTTTGCATCCAATGCACTTGACCACAACAACTTGAAGTAGCCACATACTCAGCCTCAGTTGTAGAACTAGCCACCACTGTTTGTTTCTTGCATTACCATGACACCAATCTGTTTCCCAGATATTGACAACCTCCTGTTGTAGACTTCCTATCCAAGCAAGCGCCAGCATAGTCACTATCTGAGTATGCTACCAAATCAAAAGGTGAATCCTTAGGATACCAGAGACCCAGTTTAGGTTGATGCCTCAGATACCTAAAAATTCTCTTCACTGCATTGACATGAGATTCTTTGGGACATACTTGGAATCTTGCACAGGCACATACATCAAACATAATATCAGGCCTTGAAGCTATAAGGAACATCAATGAACCAATCATTGATCTGTACAAGTGAACATCTACTTCTTTTCCATTTTCATCCTTCAACAATGGTTTATTAGATTCCGTGGTTGTCTTTACAGGCTTAGCATCTTCAAATCCAAACTTCTTCAAAATATCGTTAACATACTTATCCTAACTAATAAATATGCCATCTTCCTTTTGTGTAACTTGCAGACCCAAGAAGAAGGTGAGTTCCCCCATTGAACTCATAGCAAACTTGTGCTTCATAAGCTTTTCAAACTCAACACACATAGCTTTGTTTGTAGAACCAAATATGATGTCATCAACATAGATTTGTACCAGCAAAATATCATCATTGTGTCTTTTGAGAAACAAAGACTTGTCAATCTTTCCTCTACTAAACCCAGAGTCTAACAAATATGTTGACAAGGTATCATACCAAGCTCTAGGAGCTTGATGTAAACCATGCATTGCTCTATTTACCTTGTAAACTTTGTTAGGATGGTCAGGGTCTTCAAAACCAGATGGTTGAGACACATAAACGTCTTCTGTGATTGTCCCATATAGAAAAGCACTTTTGACATCCATCTGATACACCACAAAGTCTTTATATAAAAAATAATCTAGAAATAATCTAATGGCATCTATCCTTGCCACAGGTGCAAATACATCATCATAGTCAATGCCTTCTTGTTGAGTGTATCCTTGTGCTACTAACCTTGCCTTATTTCTGATGACTATCCCTCTTTCATCTCTTTTGCATCTAAAGACCCATTTAGTTCCAATCACCCTTTGCCCATTTGGAAAATCAACCAAGGTCCATACTTCTTGTAGTTTGAATTACAGAAGCTCATCTTGCATTGCTTCCACCCAGCTTGGCTCTTGTAAGGCTTTATAAGTATTTTTTGGTTCAATTTGAGATAGAAAACAGGCAAACAAGCAATTTTTCAGATCTTTGTGACTGTTTATTTGATGAAGAGATCTTGCAAAGAAACTTTGATGTTGTAGATCTTTTTGCTCTTTAGTCATTCTTCTTGTTTGAATAGATGATGTTGGATCACTGAGAATTTGATCTTCGGGATGATTCTTATGAACTCTTGTGGTAGTTGTAGGACTAACAGGAACATTGAGTTCCATATTATTAATGTTAGCATCTGCTCCAAATAATTTACCATCAAGAGCTTCATCATCTGTATCATAATAAATGTTCTCTAGAGGAGCCATATTTGGATCATCATGATAGTTTGGATCAGCAAAAGACCTATCCTGAATGTCCATAGATAGAAACTTTGGTGAAGAAGTAGAGTCAATTGGCTTGGCAGCAGAATTGATTGAAGTTGTAGTTGTTTCTTTTGGCCTAGTAGTAGAGTCTTCTGAGTCAGCAGTAGAGTCTTCTGGCCTTGTTAGAGAGACATCTTCAATAACTTTAGTTGCTTCATTAGTTACCTTTTCAACATCAACAGGTATCTCAATGCCTTCTTCTGTTTCCTTAGGTTTCTCATGAGTAACAGCATCTTCTTGTAAACTTTGAACCTTCTGAAAGGGTAGTAAAGTTGGACAATCTTCAATTTCTCAACCAAAACAAATTCTTCTTGAGGTTTGTTAGTGTCTACACTTGCAATAACTGGCTCATAATTCATAGTCTTGGTAAGAATATCAATATTAAACAACCATTCTGGTCCTTTCCCTTCAGCATTACATGTGTTCTCACTAAACTTGATATGCAAATTCTCCTCTACATGTTTGGTTCTCTTATTGTAAACCCTGAAAGCTTTATTGTTTACAGAGTAACCAACAAAGTATCCTTCATCTGCTTTTTCTTCAAACTTGCCTAACTGATCCTTAGTGTTCAAAATAGTAACAGGACATCCAAATGGTTTAAGGAAATCAATCATTGGTTTCTTTCCATGAAATAACTCATACGGAGTCTTTTTGTGAGGCTTAACTACCTTGCTTCTGTTTTGCACAAAACATGCAGTGTTTACAGCTTCAGCCCAAAAAGGTATAGGTAATTTAGAATCAGATAACATTGTTCTTGCAGCCTCAATCAGTGTCCTGTTTCTTCTTTCTACAACACCATTCTGTTGTGGAGTTCTTAGAATACCCTTGCCCACACAAAATTGATTCATCACACTATTCTTGAACTCAGTTCCATTGTCACATCTGATTATCTTCACCTTGTGGTTATGCAGGTTTTCAACTCTAGTTATGAATGCCTTGAGAATCTCTTGAGTTTCATCTTTAGTAGCTAGAAAGAACTCCCAAGTAAACCTACTAAAGTCATCAGTGACAACTAGGCAATATGACTTCTTGTTCAAACTATTTACAAAAACAGGCCCAAATAAATCCATGTGAAGTAAATGTAGGGGCTTAGTAATTGTGTTCACAGTCTTGGACTTGAATGAAACTCTGTGCTATTTACCCTTTTGACTTGCAACCCAAGTTTCACAATTTTCAAACATCTTTGTACGCATCCATCTCACAAGATTTCCTTTCACCAACTTTTTCATGGTCTTGAATTTCATATGTCCAAGTCTTCTATGCCATAATTTGGACTCATCAATAGTGGCCTGTGCAATTAGACAAGTCAAAGATCTTTTGGGAACAATGTTCTTAATATGGTCACTGTATATTTTTTCAGTTCTAGGGACTTTCAATAGCACAAATTTATCATCTAGCAACTGAAAATCAGGAGAAAGGATCATACATTCAGTGTCTGTAAAAAGAACAAAGTTCTTTTTGTCACACATTTGTGAGACACTAAAGAGATTAAACTTAAGCCCTTTCACAAGAAACACCTTCTCAAAGTCCAAATTCCCTATTTTTAATGTTCCTCTGCCAATAATCATTCCACCTTTTGGATCATTCCCAAAAGCAACATAACCACCATCAAAAGCCTCAAAGTCTTCAAGTTGATTCTCATCACCTGTCATGTGTCTAGAGCATCCACTATCATCAATAACAATATCTTTTAGCTCATCCTGTAGATTTCCCTACACATGAAAATAGAGAAATTAGTTTCTCTTGGGGACCCAAGCCATTACTAACTTGGACTGCCTTGTGCATCAACATAGTCAAATTTCTTTAAGTCTATTGATGCACTACTGTTTTTGGAAACATTATTTGAAACAGTTGATTTAGGTTTCCAAGTTGAGTAAGTTGAGGCCTTAATAGCATAAAAATGATTTCCAAGAACTGTATTTGTTAAAACTTTTGGCCCAGAAGTAGAAAGTTTTGTACTAGCAGCAGAGTGCTTACTGGCAGCAGAGCCAACAATAGAACCAATTGTGGTTTTAAAAGCACCATTTGATTTAGCAGTAAAAATAGATCTAGTTGTACCAGATCTTAACAACACAGCCCTTGGAATCATATTTCTATTTGGATGAGGGTGAGTATTTTTTGAAACATATTTCTGATTCACCCTTGAATATTGATTCCAAACTGGATTTTGGTGGTCTTTACAACTATTAATCAAATGCTCAAAACTACCATACTTATAACAAGCCTTCTTCTTTAATTGAAACTCATTACCTAACTTGTTTGAAACTAGGTTATTAAAATTTCCCTGATTACCCCTAGGCTTATTATAAAATCTTTTCATCTAATCTCTAGGAACCTCATTATATTCTGCCATTTTCCTAGAGATACTCTGTAACAACCCGCATTTTCATGACATTTCTTCTATTCACTATTCATCAGTTACTATTCATCGATTACTATTCACCGGTCACTATTCATCATTTACTATTCATCGTTTTTGGAGTCAGTTTGTGATTCCGAGAAGCGTTCGGAAATTTTACTATTCATGTGACACTATTCATTCCCGAAGGGAAATCACTATTCATGATCAACGTTCGTCTTTTCGTAAACTGAGTTTACGAGTCTTTAAATTCGCGTAACCAGTTGGGTTTAGCTGCGAATTCATGTATCATTCAGTAATGACACTTGATATAGACTGGATTAGTCTACACATCATCATCGCATTAGTTACTACACGGATATGCATTATTTCCATTTACGTATGCTTAATTTGTAATTAACGATACCACTCAGTTTTACTACTAACGTATACCCAATACTCCCGACTATGATCCTAACATATTTACATACTCATAATAATAATATAAAAATTATATTATTAATTTACCCGGTGTTTTAAAACCAATGGCTATACTTTACGGTCGGAGCTTATTACGTTGTCGGTTTGCGTTATTTCAATTCAATAATTATTCCAACACCCGATTCTCATCAGGAATAATATTTTACAACTTTTACAACTTCGTCGTATTTTATTTCACCTTGTTAACATTTATTTTTAGTTAACTCGGTACCCGATAACACCTAATACATAAAACCAACTAATACATACACTTGGGGACAAGCTCATTAATGAGCCACCAACATTCTTCCTTGTTTCACTCCTTTTGGAGCCGCCCCCCCCCCCCCCCTAAGACCAAAGACCATTTTTTTTGACCATAAGACTTTGACTAGTTCATGTATATATATATATATACCATCATTATATTTCACCATTTCACCATTTTACTCATTTTATACACCAAAACACCTAGCAAACTCATCTCTTCTTCCTCCCTTGTGTGTGGATCGACCCAAGGAAGAACAACAAGAAGAAACCATCAATTTTTGAAGTCCAAGTTATAATCAAGTCTTGATTGTATCCCTAGTTAGGATTTTGAAATAAAAATCCCTAGGTTAATTACATATTTTCATCCAAATCATCTCAAATCTTCAAGTAAGTTACTAATAATCTTTTCTACTCTTTTAAACATCTATTTTATATATTTTCATGATCTAGTAACAAAACATGCAAGTATGTAAGATCCATACCACTTATTACTCATTTTGTTTTTTTATAAACACTAGATCTATAATTTTTATTAGAAATCTCATGAGATCCACCAAGATTGGTGATGTTTAGGAACCCATGACACCCTAAGAAGGTGTATGGTAGGGTTTGGTATTTGTGAAGTTGATTTGAGATGGTTTGGTTAAGCCTTGAACAAGTTACAAACTAGGAAAGTTGATTTTCACAACTATATAAAAGCTGCTGTCCATTTCTGTAAAACGTGGGAAACTCAGGGTCTAGGGTGTAACTTTGGACCAAAGAGTTAGAAAATACATTCCGAGACGAAACTATGGCCGAAAACGGGGATAAAATCCGAGTTACGACGAAAAAGATATGCTATTTTCAAGATTTACGACGAAAACTATATTTTCTGAAAAATTGAATCTGTCCCGACTTTCTAGTTAAGGAAAACTGAGATTAAATGATATCTTGACTAGCCGAGACCTTGAAAAACCTAAAGTATACTTGAATACCTTCGCGGGGATATAAAGAACATAGAAAACGGGCTTATAACGAAAAAGATACGAGTATTTGAAATCCGACGATATATATATATTTCCATCAGCTTTTTACACTAATAGAGTTTTGACGTAAACTCTCTTTGCGAGACACCACTTTCACGGCTGTTTTTCTTTATGATCGGATCAGTTTGAGTCCGAGCCGTAGTTTTATGAAATCAAGATCTCCCAGCAAGCTTTTCAAACCAATTGGCCGTTTGATCATTGGACTCGTAACGAATAAACTACAACCTCATCTATATACCCGATAAACTATATATTTTGACAGCTTTTGCTATAATGAAATTTTCTAAGTGTTGAACATAATATTTTCAAATAGCAACAATAAGAGTCGATTCTCTCATTGATCAAGACCCGTATAGCCAAAAGTTAAATAACACGACTTCAAGATATTGTTACAAGGTTTTCAAAAACGCCGAGCTTGACCATTAACCCCTAACTTACAACATTTCGCGACTTGTTTTGCGAGGCCACTTGGGGCATATTTTCAAGTTATGAAAATGCTATTTTTGTGACGAAAACCTTATATTTACCGTTAAAACACCAAACAAGGATCGTGGAGTACCTTTTCAACACAACTACATGAAAAGTGGTTATTAACTTAACGAGACGTCAAAGATGTATTTTTGACGATAAACACTATTTTCAAAACTAACGAGTGGTATCGATAACATACGTACTTGCATGTGTAGCATCATTTCGTTTCTTACATTAGAAACTATCATTCATTTTAGGTTGCGATTAGAGATCGTGCCTCATTTCAATGTATCCACTTTTGTCATCATAGCTATCGCACCAGGTGAGTTCATACCCCCTACTTTTACCTGTTTTTATAACTGTTTTGGGGGAGGATACATGCTCGTTTTGACTAAACTCAATGCTTGAATGCGCAATTGTTTACTTAAACACTACCGTTTCTTTGAAGACTTGATTGATTATTCAAATGCACCTATGTGTATATCGGTTGCATACTTGATTATTTTCTCGCATACACAAGCGTTTTATAAACATGCAACACACTTTATGAACTCTTGCTTTTATGCAACACACTTTATGAACTCTTGCTTTTATGCAACACACTTTATGAACTCTTGCTTTTATGCAACACACTTTATGAACTCTTGCTTTTATGCAACACATTTTATGAACTTTTGCTTTTATGCAACCCACTTTATGAACTTTTGCTCTTATGCAACACACTTTGTGAACTATTGCTTTTATGCAAACACTTTTATGGACCACACTGAAACTTATGCTTTATTTACACTATTACGCGGATTAGCCTAAGCCCTTGAATCCCACTATGCCCAAACTCATGAACCGTCAATTCCTGCTGGGAAGCGCGAATGTTATAAATAGATCTATTGGTGGTGACTCCCCCGTTCGGTTTGACCGGATAGGCAAACGCGAGCGTATAACATGTCGAATTACAAGTGTAACGGGATAAACACTTGCCGGGCCCTTATGTTTAACATGCTTCTAGAGCATGCACACTGTTATAGCTTCGGTTGCATGAACTTAGCGCTAGCGTAATAGACTATTTTTCTATGTGATATTATATTTGTTGTAATGATCACACACACTACTCATGGTCCACAACTCTGATTTTACAGTAAGGTAAACTTTATTGTTATGACATTGTGGGTTACACAATGGTCACAAAACTCTCTATTGAACTCACAACACTATTGTTTTAATACAAACTTATGAACTCACCAACCTCGTGTTGACACTCTTTAGCATGTATTTTCAGGTTTTAAGCAATGGCACGCTACTGGAGGTTTTGGCAGGGCATGGCATGGTCATAGAGGACTCTGATATTCACTTGGGGACCATTTTAAACTATTTTACGGGCCTACTTCCGCACTATATTTTAACGATGTAAATTCAATACTTTTGGCTAAATGATTTTATTCTAAATGATTGAAGTGAAAACCAGTTTTGAACTTGTGTTGTAATACCAATTGAGTTACACCCCAGCTACATGTATGCTTCCGCTGGACCCGATTTTGGGGGTGTGACAGATTGGTATCAGAGCTTTGGCTATAGCGAACTAAGTGTTTTTAAAACCTAGACTATAGCTACTTTTACGAAAACTTAACCCTATGACCGTCACGTGCCTGCCTGCCAAGCTGAAGCCTCAATTGTGGTTTGTTGCCGACATAGGTGATGAGAATTGTGTCTCATTATCTGGTATATTATATTCACTTATTATAGTTGATTACTATAATTGTCTTTAATTTAAGCATGCTCATGTATCGTATATGTCACCACGTTATGCTTTTCCTTGCATAGCTTCATAATTTGACCTCGAGTTTGGTCACTTGCTTTTGTCTTTCAGAACATTTTGGTATTTGGGAAGGACACAGTCTTAGTATAACTGAGCTGAGTATTTCAAAATTCATGGAACCTCGGTGGAATATAGACTGGTCATCTATATTCAACCTGGGATAGTGAGATATAGGCTGACCACCTATGTCTGACTCAGAAATGAATTTTGCAATACTGAGAATGGTTATAATAAAATTCTGTCTGGATTGAATTCTCTACTCAATTCCCAAATGTTTCATTTACGTGTGTGTAAACACTCGTTGGCAGAACATCCATACTTTTCACCATCTCGTTAACCACCGATTGGAAGCACGCCAACTGGTCATTTCGTCTCATGGACATTTACGTCTATGCACGATACACTTATATCACAGTATTTTCTTTTATCACAATCTCATTTTGTCGCAGTTGTCACAATCTTATCCCTTCTCACCCTCATTATCATTACCTTTCCCCATCCCCATATATAAGGGATTAGCTAACACTCTATACACTCCGATGTCACTCATCCCTCACTACCCCCTATATTGATAAGTGGATATTATCAATGACCTCCCTAGGAAAGACTTTCCATACCATCTATAAGGAGGATCCCTCTGTACATTGAAACCATTCAAAACTCAACAGAAATCTCAGGATACCACAAAACCAATCGAACCACTATCACTGGCCTGATTGCCACAATTCCCCCATCTGGAAAGTATTGGCTTGACTGAATTACAAGATTAGTTTCGATGCGAATGCTCACTAAGCAACACTATAGAGATACATCCAACCTCCTAACCAAGACTATAGAACTTTCAGTTGAACATGTCCTCACCAATAGACTTTATTCAAACATGTGAGACACCTATGCATTTGTGCAGACATACATACTTGGCTATTTTTATCCTCTTGATACGTTCACTTTAAATGGATTTTTTTCTCCAAACTACCGTTATACAAAACACTTTTCTGAGGCACTTATTCTGACAAGCAAATTCCTTTTGGTTAATCTTTCACAAAACTATTGAATGATTAGAAAATTTTAAACATCAATCCTTGGTCAATCATATTATCCACCTTATGTTGAAAATTGTCCTATCTTGCATAACTATTAAATTTTGAAACATCAAGAAATACGTTACTTTAAAAAGCCATTTGCTTAAAGTTGTAAAGGGAAGGTTTATGAACAAAACACACAATCTCAAAACAAACTTTGAAAATCAATCACTATATTACATCACTTATACATTTAGGATTTTGTGAATTTACGACATAGAACTTGGGGAAAATCTTAGTAATGGAAACTAAGCATCGCAGGTGAAAAGAGACTCAATTCCTGAAATCCTGCGGAGGATCACAACCTTATCCTAATCTATTATTTTCAACAACACCCTTTGACGGACTTAACCTTGTAAGTCTTTCAAAACAAGATTCATGATACCCATTTCAATTATCCCTAATAAAGGAATTTGATTCACCTCAACTCCTAACGATTTCATTAAGATCTCTTTGAAACCACACCACCTATCATCTGTAGACCAATGGTCAGAATTTGAGGTTGTTTCAAATATAGGGAGATATGCCCAAATCGGGTGTGATTGACACTAGAAATGGTTGGACTAACCACTTGCCATAAATCAAATTCAGTTGCAACCATAGTTACCACACGAGCTTAGAGACTACACCATTCGAAGCACTCTATGGCCGAAGTGCCAACATCCATTGACGGATTGAAATTGGGAAAAGCCCAACTCTCTAGTCCAGTAAGCATTCATGAACCCGATATACACTGGACCATTCAACATTTCTGACAGAGTAGGCCTGGTGGCCGTCAGACTTAAACCTTGTTAGAGCTCAATAGCTCACACGATAAGAATCATCATCTTTTCACCAATACAACTTCAGAGACCAACACAAACTGAACTTCGGGACGAAGTTCCTTTTAAGGGGGTGAGACTGTAACAACCCGCATTTTCATGACATTTCTTCTATTCACTATTCATCAGTTACTATTCATCGATTACTATTCACCGGTCACTATTCATCATTTACTATTCATCGTTTTTGGAGTCAGTTTGTGATTCCGAGAAGCGTTCGGAAATTTTACTATTCATGTGACACTATTCATTCCCGAAGGGAAATCACTATTCATGATCAACGTTCGTCTTTTCGTAAACTGAGTTTACGAGTCTTTAAATTCGCGTAACCAGTTGGGTTTAGCTGCGAATTCATGTATCATTCAGTAATGACACTTGATATAGACTGGATTAGTCTACACATCATCATCGCATTAGTTACTACACGGATATGCATTATTTCCATTTACGTATGCTTAATTTGTAATTAACGATACCACTCAGTTTTACTACTAACGTATACCCAATACTCCCGACTATGATCCTAACATATTTACATACTCATAATAATAATATAAAAATTATATTATTAATTTACCCGGTGTTTTAAAACCAATGGCTATACTTTACGGTCGGAGCTTATTACGTTGTCGGTTTGCGTTATTTCAATTCAATAATTATTCCAACACCCGATTCTCATCAGGAATAATATTTTACAACTTTTACAACTTCGTCGTATTTTATTTCACCTTGTTAACATTTATTTTTAGTTAACTCGGTACCCGATAACACCTAATACATAAAACCAACTAATACATACACTTGGGGACAAGCTCATTAATGAGCCACCAACATTCTTCCTTGTTTCACTCCTTTTGGAGCCGCCCCCCCCCCCCCCCTAAGACCAAAGACCATTTTTTTTGACCATAAGACTTTGACTAGTTCATGTATATATATATATATACCATCATTATATTTCACCATTTCACCATTTTACTCATTTTATACACCAAAACACCTAGCAAACTCATCTCTTCTTCCTCCCTTGTGTGTGGATCGACCCAAGGAAGAACAACAAGAAGAAACCATCAATTTTTGAAGTCCAAGTTATAATCAAGTCTTGATTGTATCCCTAGTTAGGATTTTGAAATAAAAATCCCTAGGTTAATTACATATTTTCATCCAAATCATCTCAAATCTTCAAGTAAGTTACTAATAATCTTTTCTACTCTTTTAAACATCTATTTTATATATTTTCATGATCTAGTAACAAAACATGCAAGTATGTAAGATCCATACCACTTATTACTCATTTTGTTTTTTTATAAACACTAGATCTATAATTTTTATTAGAAATCTCATGAGATCCACCAAGATTGGTGATGTTTAGGAACCCATGACACCCTAAGAAGGTGTATGGTAGGGTTTGGTATTTGTGAAGTTGATTTGAGATGGTTTGGTTAAGCCTTGAACAAGTTACAAACTAGGAAAGTTGATTTTCACAACTATATAAAAGCTGCTGTCCATTTCTGTAAAACGTGGGAAACTCAGGGTCTAGGGTGTAACTTTGGACCAAAGAGTTAGAAAATACATTCCGAGACGAAACTATGGCCGAAAACGGGGATAAAATCCGAGTTACGACGAAAAAGATATGCTATTTTCAAGATTTACGACGAAAACTATATTTTCTGAAAAATTGAATCTGTCCCGACTTTCTAGTTAAGGAAAACTGAGATTAAATGATATCTTGACTAGCCGAGACCTTGAAAAACCTAAAGTATACTTGAATACCTTCGCGGGGATATAAAGAACATAGAAAACGGGCTTATAACGAAAAAGATACGAGTATTTGAAATCCGACGATATATATATATTTCCATCAGCTTTTTACACTAATAGAGTTTTGACGTAAACTCTCTTTGCGAGACACCACTTTCACGGCTGTTTTTCTTTATGATCGGATCAGTTTGAGTCCGAGCCGTAGTTTTATGAAATCAAGATCTCCCAGCAAGCTTTTCAAACCAATTGGCCGTTTGATCATTGGACTCGTAACGAATAAACTACAACCTCATCTATATACCCGATAAACTATATATTTTGACAGCTTTTGCTATAATGAAATTTTCTAAGTGTTGAACATAATATTTTCAAATAGCAACAATAAGAGTCGATTCTCTCATTGATCAAGACCCGTATAGCCAAAAGTTAAATAACACGACTTCAAGATATTGTTACAAGGTTTTCAAAAACGCCGAGCTTGACCATTAACCCCTAACTTACAACATTTCGCGACTTGTTTTGCGAGGCCACTTGGGGCATATTTTCAAGTTATGAAAATGCTATTTTTGTGACGAAAACCTTATATTTACCGTTAAAACACCAAACAAGGATCGTGGAGTACCTTTTCAACACAACTACATGAAAAGTGGTTATTAACTTAACGAGACGTCAAAGATGTATTTTTGACGATAAACACTATTTTCAAAACTAACGAGTGGTATCGATAACATACGTACTTGCATGTGTAGCATCATTTCGTTTCTTACATTAGAAACTATCATTCATTTTAGGTTGCGATTAGAGATCGTGCCTCATTTCAATGTATCCACTTTTGTCATCATAGCTATCGCACCAGGTGAGTTCATACCCCCTACTTTTACCTGTTTTTATAACTGTTTTGGGGGAGGATACATGCTCGTTTTGACTAAACTCAATGCTTGAATGCGCAATTGTTTACTTAAACACTACCGTTTCTTTGAAGACTTGATTGATTATTCAAATGCACCTATGTGTATATCGGTTGCATACTTGATTATTTTCTCGCATACACAAGCGTTTTATAAACATGCAACACACTTTATGAACTCTTGCTTTTATGCAACACACTTTATGAACTCTTGCTTTTATGCAACACACTTTATGAACTCTTGCTTTTATGCAACACACTTTATGAACTCTTGCTTTTATGCAACACATTTTATGAACTTTTGCTTTTATGCAACCCACTTTATGAACTTTTGCTCTTATGCAACACACTTTGTGAACTATTGCTTTTATGCAAACACTTTTATGGACCACACTGAAACTTATGCTTTATTTACACTATTACGCGGATTAGCCTAAGCCCTTGAATCCCACTATGCCCAAACTCATGAACCGTCAATTCCTGCTGGGAAGCGCGAATGTTATAAATAGATCTATTGGTGGTGACTCCCCCGTTCGGTTTGACCGGATAGGCAAACGCGAGCGTATAACATGTCGAATTACAAGTGTAACGGGATAAACACTTGCCGGGCCCTTATGTTTAACATGCTTCTAGAGCATGCACACTGTTATAGCTTCGGTTGCATGAACTTAGCGCTAGCGTAATAGACTATTTTTCTATGTGATATTATATTTGTTGTAATGATCACACACACTACTCATGGTCCACAACTCTGATTTTACAGTAAGGTAAACTTTATTGTTATGACATTGTGGGTTACACAATGGTCACAAAACTCTCTATTGAACTCACAACACTATTGTTTTAATACAAACTTATGAACTCACCAACCTCGTGTTGACACTCTTTAGCATGTATTTTCAGGTTTTAAGCAATGGCACGCTACTGGAGGTTTTGGCAGGGCATGGCATGGTCATAGAGGACTCTGATATTCACTTGGGGACCATTTTAAACTATTTTACGGGCCTACTTCCGCACTATATTTTAACGATGTAAATTCAATACTTTTGGCTAAATGATTTTATTCTAAATGATTGAAGTGAAAACCAGTTTTGAACTTGTGTTGTAATACCAATTGAGTTACACCCCAGCTACATGTATGCTTCCGCTGGACCCGATTTTGGGGGTGTGACATACTCTTACCCAACAGAGGTCTCACAAACTTAACCTGTTCAATTTTAGGTTCAACTTTTACAGGAATTTCTTCCTTTTTCACACTTTGTTTTAGTTCAACCTGTTCCTCATCACTATCTGAATTCCAATCTTCAATAATAGGAGCCTCAGGAAATTTTCTATCTTCCACCTTAGGTGTTTCTTTGACACTAGTACTAGGTTCACCTACAGGTTTTTCCATATCTAACTCACATATAAAAGACAGTTCTTTTTCTGGTGGAGCATAGGCACTCTTAACTGGAGGAGCAACTTCATTGTAGCATATTCCACTTCCTTTTCTCATCAAAGTACTCTCAATTAATTTATTAACTAAATCAGAAGCAAATTGTTGTTTATTTACTCTTACTATATATTTATCTTTATCAGCAAGAGCTGGATCCCTATCTTTTTCTACTTCTACTAGCTTATTGTTGAGAAATTCAATCTCACTGTTTTTCTTATAGATCTCAATATCCTGTTGGTTAATTCTATCTACATATTCTAGCTCACACTGTTTGAGATATTCTAATCTTCTTTCCACATTTTGAATACCTACTTTATAACCTAAGTTATCAAGTTTTAGGTGTTCAACTTCTTTTATTAGACTCTCATTCCTAGATTTTAGTTCTTCTACAGTGTCAGCACATCATTTAAAAGAACACACAGATAGATCAGAATCATTAGATACCTCAGAGTCAGATCCAGAAGATGATGATGCATAGGCCATAAGTGCAAAGTTTTTCACTTTAGGCTTGACTTGAGCCACCAGAGAGTAATTGGGTTCTTCATCAGCCATGTCACTCCAATCATAATCACCCAAACCATCACAAGAAACCAATGCAGTTGTGGTATTCTTTGATTCTTCAGATGTCTTCTTTGGTGTTTCAGCATTCTTCTTTGGAGCCCTACATTCCTTGGCAAAGTGGCCTTTCCTGTTGAAATTTTAGCACTCCATCTTTGAATTATCAAAACCCAGATTTTCTTTAGCCCTGTATTTGACTTCTCTCCAGTCCTCTTCAAGAATTTTCTTGCTCTTAAGGTCAGCATGGCCATCTGCCATTTAAGATCAATTTCTTCAAGATCATCAAGATCAATGTGATCCATATCTTGTTTGAGAACCTGTGACCTCGTATTGGTTGTCAGATCAACCAAGAATGCACATATGGCAGCATCACTGATGGAATTATTATTAGTAGAACTAGCAGCACATCCATCAGATGTAGCAGCAGATACTCCATAAGTAGTAGAGTGGGATTCTTGAGATCCTTTAGACTTTAAAGATACAAATTCAAGATTTTGAGTACCAGAAGATGAAGTATTTGAAGAGGTCAGCTCAGGTTCATACACCTTTAAATTTTTCTAGAGGCTCTCTAACTACATAGTTTCAAAATCAGGCTTATTCCTCCAAACAATTGTATGCATACTCCATTTAGGTGCAAGACTTCTAAGAAACTTAAGGTTTACATCTTCTTGAGGAACAACATAACAAACAAGCTTTAAGTGACTAACAAGTTGATTAAGCCTGTTGTATGTACCATCAAGCTTTTCTCCACTTGTAGCAGAAAAGTTCTCAAACTGATGCTTCAACATATATTTCCTTGACTTCTTAGTAGCATCATTCCCTCCAAATCTGAATTCCACAGCATCCATCAAGGCTTTTGCAGTCTCACAACCATCAAAGTCCAATTGAAATTCATTTGGTATCCCCATTAAGAGAATACTATGTGCCTTGATCTCCATCTTTCTCACTGAGTTTTCATCTGCAAACTTGATAGGTATCTCTTTCCCATCAGGACCTTTTTGTGGTATAGAGTCACCATTCACAATCACATTCCACATGTTGAAGTCAATCATGCAAATGTACTGTCTGATCCTCATCTTCCACAGCTCATACTCTCCAGGCTTGAGCATGGGCACCTTTAAAGCAATTACCATGTGTGTGTCGTCACCCATCTTCAGCAATTGATTTGGAACAGTTAAATTGTAAGGAAGAAATTCTTCTTGATTACAACTTCTAGATCACAAGCTCTGATATCACTTATTGATCCCAGTTGAGCAAACGATCTTTATAGAAGTTGACTTGAATTAACACTTAAGCTATAACGCGGAATATTAAAGCTTAACTTAATAAGAACAGTTATTATAACTATCAACACTTCAATATATTTATTATACGAGCACTCGACAATGCTAGGGTTTTACAACCTTGAAGTGAAAACAAGAACAAAGTAATACGTACCTACTCTAACCCTAGGCACCTCCTTTTATAGGCCAAGGAGTACTATTAGGTTTACAATGACTTTCTACACAAGATAAGAATATTCTAAACGTATAAGATATACACACAATCCATTGTATAATTATCCACTCGTGTATACAAGTCTATCTCTATAGCAGCAGACTCTTCAGCAGCAGTCTCTTATAGCAGCAGTTTGATTATACTAGCAGCAAAATCATTATCCTTAGCAGCAGATTCGTATTAGTAGCAATTTGACACTTAGTTAAATTCTGAGCAGTAGAATCTCAAAACCCAACAAGGACTTCGTGGTAAACTGTGATGCTTCGTATCATGGTTTAGGAGCCGTATTGATGCAGCGAAACAAAGTGATAGCTTACTCCTCACGACAACTTAAGAAACACGAAGAGAACTATACAACCCACGACCTAGAATTAGGAGCCGTAGTATTCGCCCGTAAGTTATGGAGACACTACCTGTATGGCACACAATGCACCGTATACACCGAGCACAAAAGCCTCCAACACATCTTAGACCAGAAGGAACTAAACATGAGACAATCGTAGATGGTTAGAATTACTTAGCGATTACGACTGTGAAATCCGTTATCACCCAGGAAAAGTCAACGTAGTGGCAGATGCCTTAAGTCGGAAGGAACGACTTAAACCTCTTAGGGTTAGATCATTAGGAATAACCATTTCTTCACCCCTTCCTTCCCAAATACTCAACGCACAAGCTGAAGCCCTTAAGAAAGCAAACCGAACTGACAAAAAGATTTATGGCATGCTAGAAAACCCCAACGGTTTTGTGAAACGAGCTGATGGAACGCTTTCTTTCAAAGAGAGAAGTTGGATTCCTCTTTATGGAGGTATAAGAGACTTCATCATGCATTAATCCCACAAGTCAAAATACTCCATCCACCCAGGTTCTAACAAAATGTACCACGACCTAAAGAAACTTTACTGGTGGCTAAACATGAAAGCCGACATTGCTGAGTTTGTCGGGAAATGTTTGACCTGTTCATGAGTAAAGACAGAATATCAAAAGCCGTCAGGATTACTAACCCAACCCGAGATACCATCTGGGTCATTGTTGATCGTCTAACTAAATCCGCTCACTTCCTACCGATCAAAGAAACTGACGAGATGAGTTCGCTCGCGCAGTTATATTACAAATAAATAGTGTCACAACATGGAGTGCCTATTTCAATCTTCTTTGACCGAGATAGCCGTTACACCTCTCATTTTTGGAAGACTTTGCAAAATGCCTTGGGAACCAAATTAGATATGAGCACGGCTTATCACCCCCAAACCGATGGACAAAGTGAGAGAACCATCCAAACCCTAGAAGACATGCTACGAGCATGCGCGATTGACTTCGGAAAAGGTTGGGATAGACACCTACCTTTGGCCGAGTTTTCCTACAACAACAGTTACCATGCAAGTATTAAGGCAGCACCCTTCGAAGCACTTTACGGTCGAAAGTGCAGATCACCTATCTGTTGGGCCGAAGTTGGAGAGATACAACTTACCGGGCCCGATCTCGTTCATGAGACAACGGAAAAAATAGTAAAGATCAAACAACGTCTGCAAGCTGCCAGAGACAGGCAGAAGAGTTATGCTGACGTAAGACGAAAACCCATGAAATTCCAAATCGGAGACAAGGTCATGTTAAAGGTATCTCCTTGGAAAGGAATGATACGTTTCAGAAAATGTGGAAAACTAAACCCTAGGTATATTGATCCATTTAAGATCCTAGAGATGATAGGACCAGTTGCTTACAAACTTGAACTACCGGAAGAACTTAACCGAGTGCACGACACCTTCCATGTATTGAACCTTAAGAAATGCTTGTCCGATGAATCTTTTGTTATCCCTTGGAAAGAGATTCAGCTCGACGACAATCTTGTCTTTACGGAAGAACCCGTGGAGATCATGGACAGGGAGGTCAAACAACTGAAACACACTCGCATCCCCATTGTCAAAGTTCTCTGGGACTCTAAGCGAGGACTGGAGTACACATGGGAACGCGAAGACCAAATCCGCAAAAAATACCCACACCTATTCTCCTAGGCATCACCGAAAACCGTTTCAGCTTGAATTCCGGGACAGAATCCACTGTAAGGGGTATGTACTGTAACCTCCCATAATTTTCCCTCATGAATAGTAAATGCAAACCTATGATTTAAGAATCATTACGATATTTAAAAGCCGTTTTTACCGATAACAAAAATTTTTGTTTGTTAGTCGAGAATTACTTTTATAATCACAACGTCATTGGTGATTACTGTTTACTATGGAACGGGCTTACACAAGAACCTAGATAGTCTAAGTATCGCGAATTAATTTTTAATAACTAAATGTTTATTAAGTAACGTATATATATATATATATATATATATATATATATATATATATATATATATATATATATATATATATATATATATATATAATTCGATAACTAACCGAATACGTTCTAATAAATTCCCGAGCTAATGAAAATTTCCACGAACGCTCAGTAACTACTTTTAACTTCGACACGACTTTTGAGACAAGCCAATTGGGCCTACAAACCTCATTGGGCCTCGGCCTAATTCTGCTACAAACAAAACAAACCAAACGGACCTTTTATAATTTTCTTTTCTTTCTTCTTGGGCCTAGTCCACACGCAAACCCAAAAACAAAAACGAAGCCTAATTCCTTTTATTTATTTCGCAAACCATGTCTGACACCCGTTTACTTCGCCACATTTACTCACGATTTTTCCCAACGACACCTATATATTTTTACACCTCTCGTTACTCCTCTTAACCAAGTATCATACGTGACAAACCATTTTTCCTACCATGGTCATTTGACCCTTGAAAACTAATCAAAGCTTAGCTCTATTTTTACGTAACCACAAAAACCAAAAATTCGTTTTCATGTTTACAATGCCTCGTATCCTTCTAAACTTGACACCAAATTTTCTCAAAACTCTTAGAACACGTTTTTATTATGTTTTTGACTTTCTCAAACCCACAAATGAACCATGAAAAGCTATAATGATAGTTTTCTTGTTGTTTTATCTCGTTAACAATACCATTAGGACAATACGTGTAACTCTTCCCTTCCTACTCGTTTTGACTTAAGAGTCAGCAATGAGACCTCTTTGAATGGTCATGTGTAGTTTAAGAGGAATTGACCTCCTCTAAGCTAATAAACTCGAATCCAATCTATGTGTTCTTGTTGTTTTTCTCTCGGCAAGGACTCCACAAGGATGAAATCATGCAACCACTCTACTATTCTCATGGGAATCATCACATCTCCTTGTTGACCACGTTTTGAAAATACAAACGCAACCCATGCAAACTTTTGTTGTTTTCTTTCTACTCATTTGTGCACAAGGACGATTCACCAACAATTCTCATCATTCCCTCACTATTTTGATCCTTATTCTCGTACCACATACTCCTTGGTAACCACGTTCATGTTTCTCACTAATGAGTGATTAATCACACATCCTTTTTAGGCCTTAATTCAGACCAAAAATACCAAATACTAACCAAAAATGCCAAGAGAATGTTTGTTTTTGTATTTGTGTATGTGCAGGTACGGATATGAGAAAAATGAACAAAAACGATGCCAAAACCGACAAAAACGAGCACGAGAATGGAAAGTGTAAAAAGCCGAAGCCGGGGAAGTCAAATGGTCAAAGTCTGAGCTCAAAAAGTCAAATTCAACCTTGGAAATTCATAAAGTTTCAAGAATAGTCCTTGGTGAAAGTTTGAAGAATATTACAATATTGGTCCCTCATCTTTCAGAAATTGACAAAATTAGTCCCTCGAAGAAATAATTGAAGAAAAGTAAAAAATGGTCCCTCATGAATCAAAGAATGTCAACATTTATCCTTGGAAGAAACTTTTGATAAAGTACAGAAATGGTCCCTGAATTTCAGATTTTCACACAATTAGTCCTTGTAATTTTATTAGCACTAAATCCTAAATACCAAACCGGATTTACAAACACCTTAACCCAAAAAACCCCAAAGCCCAAAATATATCAAAAGCCCATCCCACCTTTACATATTACCCAGCCCATCACCTAATATCTCTACCCGGTCCACCACTTATACCCAAGTCAACCTATACCCCAAACCCGGTCAACACAACAAAAAAATAAAACGCCCCCAAATCATTTTACCCCGCCCTTTTACCCAGAAATAATTTCCCCCCAAGAACCCTAATCACTATTCACTTGAGTAAAAATTCGATTTAACCACAATTAAGGGTACGGAGGTCATTGTACACACATTTCTAGAAGTTTTCTGACATGGCAGGCTGCCATGTCAGTAATCCGTGTGATATTCCGCGTCAAATGATTGGGTATATGATGATCCAAGGGTTGAGATTGGTAGATTGGAGACCAAGGCGCATCTTAGGGCTCATAATCGTCCAAACAAACACAAGAGTGGCGTGGATCAATGACCTGGCAGACCAGAAGGATCCAAGGACCTCACAGCTTCGTGTATAAATACCCCCTCTTGTATCAGTTATGTGTGTAGTTTTTTAGTGAAGTTTATTGTATTTTTCTGTTATTTCCTTTAATTTCAGTTTACAGCAAATTGTACCCAGTTTTTATTTTTAATAAAATTTACTTTTAATTTCAATTAATTGTCTCTTTGTTTCAATATTCAGTTTATTGCTTCTATTTAGTTTAAATCTATAGTTTTAGTTTGTTTATCATTACATTTAGTATCTGTTTTCTCTAAAATTGAAAATCCAAAAAAAAATTAAAAAATCAGAAAATAAAAAAAATATAGTTTAAATTTCAATTACAAGTTTCATTTAGAATCAATGTTGCAAAAAACGGCCAACAAGGCCTTGTAATCGCCGATTCCAAGCTACAAGGCCCTAGAACTTGGAGAAATTTACAAGGAAGTCGGCCGATTAATCGGCGATTATAAGGTTTTGGGCCGATTAATCGGCTAAAAAACGCAACTCGGCCCTCGACCGCCTCAGGACCGATTCACGATTTTTGCAACATTATTTAGAATATTTACTATTTCATTCAAATCAGATTCATAAAAGCTTTTATAAGGTTTACTTTGCCTTTTATTCTCAAATACATCAAAAATAAACAAAAGTCAACCAAGGTCAACTGTTCAGCTTATTGAGAATAAGCCAGCTTATATTGGAGTAAGGCAGCCAATAAGGAGTCTAATTGGCCTGTCAAAAGACAGGCAAGCATAGTGAAACCCCCTCTGTTTGGCTGAGGGGGTATTGGTTTGT
This sequence comes from Artemisia argyi, assembly GCA_030686995.1. Taxonomy (NCBI): domain Eukaryota; kingdom Viridiplantae; phylum Streptophyta; class Magnoliopsida; order Asterales; family Asteraceae; genus Artemisia; species Artemisia argyi. Next base: position 184,787,790 of record CM060701.1, on the reverse strand, counting down.
AAGTTTTATTCATTTTAATTCAACTTTGCACAAGTCGATTAATAGTAGCTTAGCTTATTTTATACTGCTTACTTCTGTTATTTTCATTATCAACTAGTTTGTGGTAGCTTATTTTATAATTACTCTTAGTTTTGTTTGAATTAGTTTTCTACTGTTGCATCAATCTGTCATTATCTGTGAATCTATGCTACTAGTTATTTAGTGTCTGAGATCTGATTTTCTAGGTGATTTGAGAGTTGTTGAATCATATCAGGTACTAAGGTTGAGTGTGATTAGTATTGGATTGGATGTGAGTTAGGTTTAGGTTGCAGCAGTCACTGTAAGGGGTGTTTGGTATTATCTGGCTTGCTGATGTTTTGGGTATTTAGAGTTTGTTTCTAGTTGCTACATAATTCTTAGGTTTCATTTAAGCTCAGTCAAGCAAATTCAGTAGGTGTATTACATAGAAAGTCATATTAGCTTGTCATTGCATATCTCTGTTAGTATATTAGGTCTGCTATTTGCATAAGTCTATAAATAGTTGCATAAGTAGAATAACTAGCTTATTTCAGTCATAATATAGCTTAAAATAATCTCAGTAGTCATTTAAGTGTATTCAAAATCCATTTTAGCCAAAAGTTTTTGTTTCATAAAAAAGTCAAAAGTATTTGAAACTCAGTTTGTGGGTGTAACTTTGAGAGAATTTGTAGGATTCGTTATTTGATGGAAATTCTTTTGGTTTGTTGTTTTGGTAAGCTCAGCAGTTAAGGAATCAACATCAAAAAGAAATTTGTGCTTTGGATCTCTTTTGCTAATTAATTAAGCTGCTTGAAGTTGGCCATTTCAATCTGAGTGTACCCTGCTTATCAGCTTATAAGTCATTTTCTAGACAACTTTAGGTTTGGTAAATTGGTTAATTCAACTTTTTTATTGGTAAATTTGTGTTCTCAGTAAGTTGGTGTGTGATTTGCCCCAATTAGTTCTCATTCTTTAGCTTTTTAGAACTGCTTATTGGCTTTGTCTATTTGGTGATTTAGCATAAGTTCTGTCTCAACTTAATAAGGGCTGCATTTGTTTTAATTTGATTATAATTTGAGAATTGTTGGTTCCCTGAGTCCTTTTTCACCCAAAGTTACTATTTCTATTGAGATTGTACCTAGTACTTCACTGCTTATTGCTTATTGCTTTTTCCATTAAGCTTTTTGGACTGATTTTGGTGCTTATCTGTATTCTGAGTGACTTTTGGTCTTAATTCTATTCCAACAAGCTTATTAAAGTCTTAAAATCATTGGGTCAAAGTTCTGGTCAAACTGGTCAAACAGTGCTTATAAATAAGCACTTTGAATAAGCTGTTTTTGCCTATTAAGCACTTCCAGTGCTTATTTTTCAATTTTTATATTTTTCCTAGATTCAAAATAATATTTTAGATTTTCACTGAAATTTTCATATTTTTCTGAGTTGATTTGCTATTTTTCTTATTTTATTTTCAATTTTAATCATTTTTTATTACTTTTTAATTACTAAAAAATCCAAAAAAATCTGAAAAACCCCAGAAAAATCCAAAAATATTTTAGAAAATTATTTTTAGTTATTTTAGAATTTTAGAAATTTATTTTGCATTTTTTCCACTTTATTTATATTTTCTTTTAATTTTTAATTAGTTAAAATAGTTTTTAATTCATAAAAAATAAATGAAAAGTCAAAAAAATATTTTTCTTTTTCTCAAAATTTTCTTTTATCATTTTTAACTTTTCAAAATTATTTCCAAGTCCGTAGGAGTCGTGTAGCTTAAAAGTCGCGTTTTATTTCGTACGTTTACATTTTATTTTCGTTTTAGCGTACGGTTTCGATTTTACGTTATGTTTTTTAGTTGCCTTACTTGAATTACGTATTTTAGTTGATTATTTGTGCTTCATTTACTATTTCATTAGTGTAATCTCATTTAAATCACTTTTTACCACTTTCACGACACGTTTCACGAATCGGGAATTCGAAATTCCATTCATCCTTCACACGGACTACGACCTCGGGTTATCCGTATTTCTTTGCGGATATCTTGAGTAATACTATACTATATATAACTTGATTTTTCAACGAATCAATTTTTGGCGCCGCTGCCGGGGAAGGTTGAAGTGAATTTTTCGTTTTCGTTTTTCGAAATTGTGTTTTGAAAACCTTCCTTGTATATATTTTCTATAAAAACTATAAAAATTGAAAAATCAAAAACACTTTTCCTAAAGTGTTTTCAAAAATGCCAAAAAAATAATAAAGTTACAGCCTCGACTCGACCGAAAGGAAGGGCGTTGTAAACCAAATAAGTCTCCCAATATAACTACGCGTGAAATTAGTTGCTAGACGGATTACTTTAATTCTACGACCGAATAAGCGGAAAATACGGATAGCTTTGACATTAAATTGCAAGCTGAAGAAAGATCCATTCTTCTCTCCCGTTCCGTCGCGAGTAGATTAAGGGAAACGGTTTACAATTAACGTAATGTTAGAAAAAGAAAAAAACAAAAGTATAAGTTTTTAAATTTTGCTTTATAAAAACAAAAATACAAAAAGATTTTCCTTTTCAAATTTGATTTTCCTTTTATTTTTCAAAATTTGATTTTTGTGGTTTATGAACACCCGTTCATCTTCTAAACGTCTTATTTCTCCATTATCGAACCCCGAGAGTTTGATACGTCACACACACAAAGTTCGTTTCCTAAACGTTGCAGAAATGGAACAAAATAACCACAACAATCAACACCCTCCGGTGGGTGTTGTTCAAAATGCACCAGCTCCTGATCTCCGAACGATGGAGGAGCTGTGTCAACCGACAATGCACGGTAGAGGTGGTCCGATTGCCCCTCCCAATATCGAGGCTACGGATTTTGGACTTAAGCACCACATGATTCAACAAGTACAGAATTCATGCCAATTTCACGGATTACCGGGTGACGATGCCAACAAGCATCTTGATAAATTTTTAACCGTCACCCAAAGTATGAAAAAACATGGGGTCTCCGATGACGCCCTTCGTCTTTCTCTCTTCCCCTATTCTCTTACACATCATGCCACCGCTTGGTTTGATCGTCTTCCCAAGAACTCGATTCATATCTTCAAAGAAATGGTATCGAAGTTCTTGGCGAAATATTTTCCACCATCGATTGTGAAAAAACTTCGAAACGATATTAGCAATTTCCGTTAGCTTCCCGACGAATCATTATTCGAAGCTTGGGAACGCTATAAGCTTGCTATTGATCGGTGTCCAAACCATAACATGCTTCTTGTTACGATAATCGATACGTTTTACAATGGTTTGACTTTGCGACATCAGGACACGATCAATGCAGCTGCGGGTGGAACTTTTATTAAACGACGTCCTGAAGATTGTTACGAACTTATTGAGAATATGACTGCTCATTACAATTACTGGGATTCCTCTGCCGAGAGGGATGAGTCAAGAACACCCGTTGCTCAAAATTCTTCCACGTTAATTCTGAAATAGCCGCCGTTACTAAGAAACTCGATGATTTGTCGACTACTATTTTACGAATGCACCAAACGTCTCAGAATCAAAATCAAGTAAAAAACCATCAAGTCAATATGGTCAACAATGTTTGTGAGACTTGTGGTGGTCCTCATTCGTATTTTGAGTGCCCAGCCACCGGTGGCTTCACTCACGAGAATGTGTATGCTACTTCGGGAACCTACAATATGGGCGGTAACGGATACCAACCACAGGGTGACCGAAATCTTCTTAGCTACCGTTCGAACCATTATGTTGGACCACCCGGTTTCAATCAACCTGTGGAAAACTAGAAGGGGGGGGGGGGGTTGAATACTTTTACGTCGTTTTTCAATTGTTATAAAAGTTTGTTTAAAAGTTTTTTTTGTTTTGTAAAATATAGATTCGATGTTATATGAAATCAAGTCGTGCACAATATGAACAACACTAAGTATGTACGATAAGGCAATAATAACGTAAGTAAAGAAATAGATAAGGGTTGGAAAGATCAAACCGAGAGACAAGAGATTTATAGTGGTTTGGCTACAAGGTCACCTTCCTTGCCCTACTCCACTCCCCGAGCACCTAACTCGAGAGTTTTCTTCACTATATCAACAAGCTCCCTTATGGCGGAGAAAACCTTACACACCAATTTACACACCACAATAACTTCACAACTTCTACACAACTAGTTCACACCTATTCACTACTCAATCACACCACTTCTTCACACCAATCTTCTACACACCAATCTTCTTCACACCTATTCTTCTACACACCAATCTTCTTCCTAACTTATCTTCTTCACAACTATTCTTCTAACCAATCACACTATATATCAAACTACACTATCTTCTAACAAATATTCAAAACTAATCACACAATGAAATAATAACAATGATGATTCACTAACAACTTAGATGTGGAGATCACAACAAGTTGTAATACTTCTTGTCTTGAGGGATAGAAGTATTCTTCTCTTGCACTTGATAGGATGATGTTTGGATCACTTTGAAACAAAGATTTAAGAATGTATGATCAAAGGATTTATATATTTGAAATGGAGATCTAGAACAGATTGTTCTGGAGTGTAACACCCCCAAAAGTCGTTAATAACAGCGGAAGACTTAACATGTCAGCGGAAGACTTTCGGGGTATTACTTCGAGGATCTTTGTCACAATTATAGTAAACATCACAAAGTGACGTATTAAAGTTTAATTTATTTCAAAATACCAAATATCTGGGATACAAGACATTATTAAGTTAAGAACATGTTTTATTCTGAAGGAAAATAAGTAGTTTATTATGGTCCTTGTCATGCTTTTGCCCACTCCGTGCCATCCAGATCCGTCTTGTTTAGTTACCTGAGATAAACATGCTAAAGTCAACATAAAGTTGAGTGATATTCATAGGTTTGAGTTTAAGAGTTTGAATCACAAGCTAAGAATGTATTGTAATCACATACAATCAATATGTTAAAAAAATCAATGTTCCTGTTATTGCCTTAAGCTCATGATACTCAACGATTAACAGCCAATCATAAATGTGAATTATGATGATAAGTAATAGGCCCCCAAAGATAGGTATTTGTCAATAACCTATTTATAAGAACAATAAAGTGCGCCTGGTGTTTTCTCCAACAACCAAACGAGGATTGTCAATCACTAATAGTACTATTCACAATTATTTACGTTCACCCTTCAAGTGATTAAGGTTCATGATCGAGGGACTTCTGACAATAGTAACTTAAGCAAATAACATTGGCCTGACGGTATTTCAATACCCGGTATAAAAGACTTGTGTTCGAGTTTTAAGCATGTATCTCCCCCACGGGAAAATAGTTAAAGAGTGGGCTATGAACTCATCTTAGTAGTACAGTGGTATCGTAGTCTCAATAAAGCAAGGAAACGGCTTCACACAACACAACCTAAAAGATAATGCAAGTTTCAGTTGATAGTCTAAATCTGATTCTATCGCGAATACTTGTTATTTAGTTACGAACGAATCTCGTGTTTGTTTAAGTGCCTAAAGTTCAAAAACAAAGTTATATATACATATAACTCGTAAGTAAAATGATCGATGATTGATATAAAGTTAGTTTTTATAACGGAAATGAAATAAAATAAACGCATCGTTTAAAAGAAATGAATAATGTATCGTTATATCGTTTAATTATATTTACGAATATATATCGTATATATATATATAAGTTTATGTTTATATAAGTCTTAGATTAATTATATGTTTATATATGTAAAAGGTTAATATTATTTTTATAAAATAATATTTACTGAAAATTCCTTTAAGTTTCCAAAATTTAAATTTTTAACCCTAACGATATATATATTACACCGTTAGTCCAAAAATATATATAATTTACATTTTAGGTCCAAAAGCATCAATATTTACATTTTTCAACTCCAAATATCATTTTTAACAGTTTAGAACACAAAGTTTTCTGTTTTGACAGCTTCTACCCATAGTTTACCATTTTGACACTTTTAGTCCCTCGGTTAAGAAATTTTTGCAAAGTTAGTCCAAATTTCACCAAACTTGGAATTTAGCTTTTATACTTTTTCAATAAGCTCAGAATACTCAAAGTAACTTAATTCAACTGCTTATTAGCTTATAAAGTGCTTATTTTGATAAATGGGCCTTAACGAGACTATTACAAGGCCCGTTAATAATTTGAGATCCAATGGGCTTACGAGACCTTTGGGCCTGACCTTGGACTCATTTTTATAGTACAAAAATGTTGCAAACAAGCTTGTGTGACCAGCTTATCACATAAGCTCAAAATTAGCTTAACGGGCTAACAAGCCCACTTGGCTTATTTAGTTTCATACGAAAACTGTTTTAGGCAGGTTCAAAAAGGGTCGAGTAAATGGTTCAAATGAGTTTGTTAGGTCGAATGAAAAGTGTCCCTCAATTGTTCACCAAGGTGAAAATGAGGTCGAGTGGTAAAATAACATGGTCATGTGTCTATATTTTAAGTGACGAGGCCAAAGCGTTTGGTCCAAATCGTAACTGAAAATGTTTAAAGACTTAGAAAAATTCTAAGTCTTTCGACTAGGTTCATGTAACATTTGGAACGTGTAGTTTTTATTACGTATGAGTTATAGTTAGATCAAAGTCATTATGTCACTTGATTGTTAGCATGGTCAAAATAGAGTATGACAAATAAAACATATATGTTACTTTTGTATATAACAAAATAAATGATCAAAGTAAACGTGCAAAATATAATAAAATGAAAAATAGAAAGGATTAAATAGGTTTCGAGTTGGCTTACTTCACCTCAAAAGGTGGGGTAAAATGGTTCGTATGGTTCGAGTAGGTACGTAGGATCAACGTGGGAATGTTCACAGCACACCGAGGTTCAAGACGGGCACTTGGTTCCTCCTTGGATCACTTGAATGGTTCGTATGGTACTATGGTTCAATGTATAATGGTTCACGTTCCACCAAAGGTTCACAACGAGCAAGTATGGTTCTCTTGGATCTCTTCTACAACTCGTACATTAGGAAATCTCCTCGTCCCAATCTTGGCTTGTAACCTCACGTAAACTGTATGTTGGTATGTTTTGAGTGTGTGTGTTCGTTTAGCTTGCATGGGATTGTTTATATAGGAGATTTAGGGTGGTGAGGATAAATACAAGAGTCACAAGACTCATGCGTTGGCTAGTATACATGATAGCATCAATTTCTTCACCAATCGAGACTTAGCAACCATAGGAATGCTGCATGCAATCTCTGTTCACTATCTGACATTCTACTGTGCATTTGAGTTGGTCTAGAAGTCATTGGGCAAAAGTGGTGGCGTCTAGGAATATTTGCACACGTTTGGAGTTATCTTGTAACATGGTTTTTACGTTTTACTTTGGGCAGAATTTAGGTAGCAAACGAGCGAGATAAAGAGCAAACTTGGTCATTTATGATTCTTTGCTAGGTAGTTAATGAAGTGGTGCAAAGATATAACTAGGTCGTGTGTCAAAATAAAAAGAAACGAGGGGGGTTTTGGAGGTGTGTCGTGGTTGAGTAAAACAACCAAATAGGGTGCGTTTTGGGCTTGGCTTGGTTTCGGCCCAGCAGAAAAAGAAGAAAGAAAAAAAATGAAAGGGGTCCGGTTGGTTTATTAGTTGGGTTTAAGGCCCAATGAGTCAACGGGGCCCACCTGGTGTGTTTTGAGAGTCGGGTTACGATCAATTAATATTAATGAGTAGTCTCGAGAATTTTCGTAAGCTTCGGGAATATATAAATATTGTATGGTATTTAATCGAAACGTATGTTATAAAAATATAAACGTTTAAAATATATATTCGCGATAATTAGACTATCTAGGTTTGTGCGCAAGCAACATTTCTAAGCAAAAGATAATTCACATTTTACCGTTGTGATTTTATATATCAAGTCCAATATATAAAAAAAAAAATTTGTCATACGCAAAAGTGGGTATTTAAATAACGTAATAACTTGTAAGTATTTACTAACTGTTGGGGAAAATTACGAGAGGCTACAGTACATACACCTTACAGTGAATTCCGTCCCGGAATTCGAGTTTAGGAGGGTTGCCAAGGGTGTCTAAGAGAAGAGGTGTGGGTACTTGGTGCGAATCTGGTCCTCGCGTTCGCAAGTATACTCTGGTCCTCGTTTAGAGTTCCAACGAACTTTTATGATAGGGATACGGTTTTGTTTCAGTTGTTTGACTTCTCTATCCATGATTTCTACCGGTTCCTCAGTAAAAACGAGTTTGTCATCAAGTTGTAACTCTTTCAATGGAATGACCAGAGATTCATCGGATAAACACTTCTTGAGGTTTGACACATGAAAAGTGTTGTGAATTCGGCTAAGTTCCTCGGGTAGTTCAAGTTTATATGCCATGGGTCCAATTCTTTCTAGGATTTTGAATGGACCGATGTATCTTGGGTTTAACTTTCCCCTCTTTCCGAATCGTATCATTCCTTTCCATGGTGATACTTTTAACATAACCTTATCTCCGATCTGAAAATCCATGGGTTTTCTTTTTAGGTCGGCGTAACTTTTCTGTCGGTCTCTAGCAGTTTGTAAACGTTGTTTGATTTTTATGATTTTCTCGGTTGTCTCATGAACTAGATCCGGTCCCGTGAGTTGTACTTCTCCGAATTCTGCCCAGCAAACGGGTGATCTACACTTTCTACCGTAAAGTGCTTCGAATGGTGCTGCCTTGATACTGGTATGATAACTGTTGTTGTATGAGAATTCTGCCAATGGTAAGTGTTTGTCCCAACATTTTCCGAAGTCTATGACACAAGCGCGTAGCATATCTTCTAAGGTTTGTATAGTTCTCTCACTTTGACCATCGGTTTGTGGGTGATAAGCTGTGCTCATATCCAGCTTTGTTCCTAAAGCTTTTTGCAATGATTTCCAAAAATGAGACGTGAAACGACTGTCACGATCTGATATAATAGAAATCGGCACTCCATGTCGTGACACAATTTCTTTCAGATATATCTGAGCAAGTGTGTTCATTTCATCAGTTTCTTTGATTGGTAGGAAATGAGCTGACTTGGTGAGACGATCAACGATAACCCATATCGTATCGTAGCCAGTAGAGGTTTTGGGAAGTTTGGTGATGAAGTCCATTGTAATACGTTCCCATTTCCATATGGGGAGTTCGGGTTGGGTGAGTAATCCGGAGGGTTTCTGGTATTCTGCTTTTACTCTTGAACATGTTAGACATTTACTGACGTACTCAGCAATGTCGGCTTTCATGTTCGGCCACCAATATAGTTTCTTAAGATCCTGGTACATCTTGTCGGAACCTGGGTGAATGGAGTATTTTGATTTCTGAGACTCATGCATGATGAGGTCATGAATACCTCCGAAGAGAGGAATCCAGCTTCTTTCCTTGAAACAAAGCATTCCATTTGATCTTTTCACAAATCCGTTTTCGTTTTCCGGCATACCAAAAATCTTTTCAATTGGTCGATTTTCTTTCTTGAGAGCTTCGCTCTGGGCGATAATGATTTGTGTTGGGAGGGGTGAACAAATAGTCATGCCTAACGATCTAACCCTGAGAGGTTTTAGTCTTTCTTTCCGGCTTAATGTATCTGCTACTACATTAGCCTTTCCTGGGTGATAACGGATTTCACAATCATAATCGCTAAGCAATTCTAACCAATGGCGTTGTCTCATGTTTAAATCCTTTTGATCTAGGATGTGTTGGAGACTTTTGTGATCTGTAAACACGATACACTTGGTGCCGTATAGATAGTGTCTCCATAACTTAAGAGCGAATACTATTGCTCCTAGTTCTAGATCATGGGTAGTGTAATTTTCCTCATGTTTCTTCAGTTGACGTGAGGCATAAGCTATTACCTTATCCCGTTGTATCAAAACTGCACCTAAACCATGGTACGAAGCGTCACAATATAGCACGAAATCTTTGCTTCCTTCGGGTAACGCTAGTATTGGAGCTTCACAAAGCTTTTGTTTTAACAGTTGGAAGGCTGATTCTGCTTCTTGTCCCCAGACGTACTTTTCGTTCTTTTGGGTTAATTTGGTCAATGGTTTTGAGATTTTAGAGAAACCTTCGATAAATCTCCGGTAGTAACCTGCAAGACCTAAAAATTGACGTACTTCTGTGGGAGTTGTAGGTGATGACCACTCTTTAACTGCCTCTATTTTTGCAGGATCCACGTGGATACCTTGACTATTGATTACGTGTGCCAAAAATTGCACAGTGGGAATCCAAAAGTCACATTTTGAGAATTTTGCGTACAACTTTTCCTTCCTAAGTAACTCTAGGATTGTTCTCAAATGATTGGCATGTTCCTCTTTATTACGAGAGTAGATCAGAATGTCGTCTATGAATACTATCACGAATTTGTCTAAATATGGCTTGCATACTCGGTTCATTAGGTCCATAAACACTGCGGGTGCGTTCGTTAGACCAAATGGCATTACCTGAAATTCATAGTGTCCATAACGGGTTCTGAAGGCTGTCTTGGGAATATCTTCTTCCCGAACTCTCAATTGATGGTATCCCGACCTTAGATCAATCTTCGAGTATACACTCGATCCTTGTAATTGATCAAACAAATCGTCAATTCTAGGTAAAGGATATCGGTTCTTTATAGTGAGTTTGTTCAACTCTCGGTAATCTATGCACATTCGGAATGATCCGTCTTTCTTTTTAACAAATAGGACTGGGGCTCCCCAAGGTGATGAACTTGGTCTAATGAAACCTTTATCGGATAATTCCTTTAGTTGTTCCGATAGTTCCTCCATTTCGGAAGGTGCCAACCTGTAAGGTGCTTTTGCTACTGGTGCCGCTCTAGGCACTAGTTCAATTTAGAACTCTACTTGACGAGTCGGTGGAAGACCGGGTAGATCTTCAGGAAATACTTCAGGGAATTCCTTAACGATAGGTACGTCTTTAAGTTGTTTCTCGGTTAACTTAATTTCCGTCACCTGAACCATGAATACATGACATCCTTCGTTCATGTATTTTATCATTCTGAGGCATGAGATGATTCCGTATCGGTTTTTATTCTTGTCGCCATGGATAACGAGGGTTTCATTCTTAAAAGGAATGTGTATGGCTTTCTCGTCACAATGAATCTTAGCATGATGTTTGGATAACCAATCCATTCCGATGATAGCATCAAAACAACCGAGTTGGACAGGCATCAGGTCAATAGGAAAAGATTCTCCTACGAGAGTTAAGGTACAATCTTTTAAAACAGAGTTGGTGCTAATCAAGTTCCCATTGGCCATTTCTATCTCGTATGTGGTGTTTAGCTTAGAAAGGTTAGAGTTAATGAAAGGGGCAAACGTATCTGACACGAAGCTCTTATCTGCTCCAGAATCAAATAATACTCTAGCATTATGATGATTTAATAAGAACGTACCCGTGACGACGTCGGGGTTTTGTGGTTCGTTTTCATTTCCCATCACGTATGCTCTCGCTCGTGCAGTGTTCTGACCATTTCCTTTTGGACAGCGGTTCTTGAAGTGTCCTGTTTCTCCGCATGTGTAACATGTTGGTGCTATTGGTTGTAGGTTGCTGCCGGTAGCAGGGGCCCTACAATCTTTTGTGGGATGACCTATCCTTTGGCATTTATGGCATTTTACTGTACAAGAACCATTGTGATGAAGCTTGCATCGGTTGCACTGCGGCTTAATACCTTGGTATCCATTGCCATTGGTTGCCGAAAATACCTTAGGAGGTTCTTGTCATTGGTTCTGCTGTTGACGATGTGGGTTCTTGTTCTGGTGTTGTTGTTGGTTGATCCTGTTGTTGTTGTTGTTGTTGTGGTGATGGTTATTGTTGCGATGGCCGTTGTGGTAGTGACTGTGGTTTTGATGGTGAGTGGTTCTCCTGTCATCGAGCTTTCTTTTCAGTTCGTTGCACTTGATTTCGCGGTCTAGGAGTTTTTGTGCTAACTCCATTGCGACTTCTAGTGACGGTGGGTTGGATGCTGTGACGTCTCCTTCAATACTCCGGGGAAGACCTTCAATATACTTCTCCAGAGTTTTCTCTAAATCTGGTACGATAGAAGGACATAATGCCATCAGCTCGTGGAATCTCCTGTTGTAAGCCCTAAGATCTATTCCTTTGATTGCAAGGATATGGAATTCGTCTTCTAGTTTCCTTATTTCGGATCGAGGACAGTACTTCTTTAGGATCTTGGCTTTGAATTCCGTCCAAGAGAGTCGGTACGCTGCTTCTGTTCCTAAAGTTTGAGTTGTAGCGGTCCACCATGACAAAGCGTCATCCATTAAGGTTCCTGTGGCAAATGTGACCCTGTTGTTTTCTGAGCATCCACTCCTTTGGAATACCGTTTCGCATCTCTCGAACCAATGGGCGAGTTTAGTTATCCCTTCAGTACCCATGAAGTAAGTCGGCTGACAAGTCATAAAATCTTTATAGGTACATTGGCGAGGTGCGGGAGCAACATTTCTTGCCGGTTGTGCGTTAGCATTTGCTTGTTCGGCTAAGGCTGCATTGATTCCATTGGTGATTGCTTGTTGGATTTCTTCCGGGGTCATGGTTGTTGCTGAGGTAGCAGTCGTGGTTCTCTTAGGTGCCATAATCCTAAAAATGAGAGTATATGTTCAGAATTTTCATAATAACCATCTTGTGTTAGACTATTTAGTAACATCAATAGGTTCAAAGTTATAATAGTGTCACATATATCACGATGCAATATACGATATCATAACACTTATGAAAATAAAGCAAACATCACATCATTGATTAGATTGTCGTTTTGAGTTTACATCACTTATTTATTCTTGTTGACATATCTCTAGGACATTCAAATACAAGTTATTACTGTGATGTGGGTAAGGCTACGTCGACAATCTATGGCTTTCTAGGGTTTTCCTTGGTTATCATCAAGACGACGTTCTAGTTCCTGAATTTTGGCGGCCATGGTTTCCATGATTTGGTCTCGGTATCTCTCCCTAGCTTGTGTTTCTTGTTGTGCACGTCGCATAGACATGACTTGGGCTCTTGTGGTGTCGAGAGCTTGATCGATGTCACACATGATGTCCTTGTTTACGGTGTTAGCAGAACAAAGTAATCTGATGAATTCCATAGCTTCACCGAATTGGGTATTTAGTTGTTCCATCATGGCTCCCATCTCTAGGTGTCCCATCACAAGTTGTTCTATCTCAGCTGACATAACTTATATCAATTCATTAGGGATGTTGTTCACCAAGGTGGCTATGGCGTCTAACCTGTCTTCATGTCTTACTAATCTAGCTGCCAAGAGTGGTATGGTATGGTGAATGGGTTCTCCAGTGACTGGAAGGATCCTGGATGCAGCAAATGATGATCTTTCACCAAGTTCTCTGTTGGTGGGAGTACCTTCTTGAGATCTCCAATACTTTAGGATTGGTAGTAGAAATGACCATTTGCGAGCATTGACCCGCTTACGAGCCTTATGGTTGGTTCTTGCATAATAGTAAGGATCTGAGGAGGTAGGACGAATCTGGTAATTCCTTGGTTGATAAGACAGAGGAGCACTGTGAGTTTTCATAGGTGGTGGACTGTTGATTGTCACTGGTACAGTAGTAGTCTGCTGATAAAATATACTAGGTAGTATCACTGGTTCTGCAGCTGGAGCAATTTCCTTTTTCCATTCAGTATCATCACAGATGTCTTTTTCTTCAGCATATGAAAGAGCTTTTCCAGCAGTGGCTGGTTCATAAGGCTGGAATGGAGAAGTTTGCTTACTGCGTCTGATTGGACCAGATGATGCTTGAGGTGAAGTAAAGGATTGCTGACTTTCCTTATTCTTGTCTGTTGTAGGTGATACAGTCTTAGGAGTTGGAGCAAGAGTTGGTACAATAGGTGTAGAGCTCTCAGTTTCCGAATCCGATAACAAAACAATGAAGTATGGTTTGGAAGGCATGGTACTATAATAATCCCGATTAGTAAACATAGTTATTAGCATAATCATAACATGTAAGCGTATATCAAGTTATATAAGTAAGAAATAATGAGAAGTAACTTTTCTACCAGATGTTGGAATGTAGGCACGGAGGGCATGAAGTGGTGTTTTGTAAAAATGGTCCAGTTAAAGTGTAGTTATAGTCCAATGTTTAAAAACATCTGGTTCTCTATAACCGTGGCTCTGAATACCAATCTGTAACACCCCCAAAAGTCGTTAATAACAGCGGAAGACTTAACATGTCAGCGGAAGACTTTCGGGGTATTACTTCGAGGATCTTTGTCACAATTATAGTAAACATCACAAAGTGACGTATTAAAGTTTAATTTATTTCAAAATACCAAATATCTGGGATACAAGACATTATTAAGTTAAGAACATGTTTTATTCTGAAGGAAAATAAGTAGTTTATTATGGTCCTTGTCATGCTTTTGCCCACTCCGTGCCATCCAGATCCGTCTTGTTTAGTTACCTGAGATAAACATGCTAAAGTCAACATAAAGTTGAGTGATATTCATAGGTTTGAGTTTAAGAGTTTGAATCACAAGTTAAGAATGTATTGTAATCACATTCAATCAATATGTTAAAAAAATCAATGTTCCTGTTATTGCCTTAAGCTCATGATACTCAACGATTAACAGCCAATCATAAATGTGAATTATGATGGTAAGTAATAGGCCCCCAAAGATAGGTATTTGTCAATAACCTATTTATAAGATCAATAAAGTGCGCCTAGTGTTTTCTCCAACAACCAAACGAGGATTGTCAATCACTAATAGTACTATTCACAATTATTTACGTTCACCCTTCAAGTGATTAAGGTTCATGATCGAGGGACTTCTGACAATAGTAACTTAAGCAAATAACATTGGCCTGACAGTATTTCAATACCCGGTATAAAAGACTTGTGTTCGAGTTTTAAGCATGTATCTCCCCCACGGGAAAATAGTTAAAGAGTGGGCTATGAACTCACCTTAGTAGTACAGTGGTATCGTAGTCTCAATAAAGCAAGGAAACGGCTTCACACAACACAACCTAAAAGATAATGCAAGTTTCAGTTGATAGTCTAAATCTGGTTTTATCGCGAATACTTGTTATTTAGTTACGAACGAATCTCGTGTTTGTTTAAGTGCCTAAAGTTCAAAAACAAAGTTATATATACATATAACTCGTAAGTAAAATGATCGATGATTGATATAAAGTTAGTTTTTATAACGGAAATGAAATAAAATAAACGCATCGTTTAAAAGAAATGAATAATGTATTGTTATATCGTTTAATTATATTTACAAATATATATCGTATATATATATATATATATATATATATATATATATATATATATATAAGTTTATGTTTATATAAGTCTTAGATTAATTATATGTTTATATATGTAAAAGGTTAATATTATTTTTATAAAATAATATTTACTGAAAATTCCTTTAAGTTTCCAAAATTTACATTTTTAACCCTAACGATATATATATTACACCGTTAGTCCAAAAATATATATAATTTACATTTTAGGTCCAAAAGCATCAATATTTACATTTTTCAACTCCAAATATCATTTTTAACAGTTTAGAACACAAAGTTTTCTGTTTTGACAGCTTCTACCCATTGTTTACCATTTTGACACTTTTAGTCCCTCGGTTAAGAAATTTTTGCAAAGTTAGTCCAAATTTCACCAAACTTGGAATTTAGCTTTTATACTTTTTCAATAAGCTCAGAATACTCAAAGTAACTTAATTCAACTGCTTATTAGCTTATAAAGTGCTTATTTTGATAAATGGGCCTTAACGAGACTATTACAAGGCCCGTTAATAATTTGAGATCCAATGGGCTTACGAGACCTTTGGGCCTGACCTTGGACTCATTTTTATAGTACAAAAATGTTGCAAACAAGCTTGTGTGACCAGCTTATCACATAAGCTCAAAATTAGCTTAACGGGCTAACAAGCCCACTTGGCTTATTTAGTTTCATACGAAAACTGTTTTAGGCAGGTTCAAAAAGGGTCGAGTAAATGGTTCAAATGAGTTTGTTAGGTCGAATGAAAAGTGTCCCTCAATTGTTCACCAAGGTGAAAATGAGGTCGAGTGGTAAAATAACATGGTCATGTGTCTATATTTTAAGTGACGAGGCCAAAGCGTTTGGTCCAAATCGTAACTGAAAATGTTTAAAGACTTAGAAAAATTCTAAGTCTTTCAACTAGGTTCATGTAACATTTGGAATGTGTAGTTTTTATTACGTATGAGTTATAGTTAGATCAAAGTCATTATGTCACTTGATTGTTAGCATGGTCAAAATAGAGTATGACAAATAAAACATATATGTTACTTTTGTATATAACAAAATAAATGATCAAAGTAAACATGCAAAATATAATAAAATGAAAAATAGAAAGGATTAAATAGGTTTCGAGTTGGCTTACTTCACCTCAAAAGGTGGGGTAAAATGGTTCGTATGGTTCGAGTAGGTACGTAGGATCAACGTGGGAATGTTCACAGCACACCGAGGTTCAAGACGGGTACTTGGTTCCTCCTTGGATCACTTGAATGGTTCGTATGGTACTATGGTTCAGTGTATAATGGTTCACGTTCCACCAAAGGTTCACAACGAGCAAGTATGGTTCTCTTGGATCTCTTCTACAACTCGTACGTTAGGAAATCTCCTCGTCCCAATCTTGGCTTGTAACCTCACGTAAACTGTATGTTGGTATGTTTTGAGTGTGTGTGTTCGTTTAGCTTGCATGGGATTGTTTATATAGGAGATTTAGGGTGGTGAGGATAAATACAAGAGTCACAAGACTCATGCGTTGGCTAGTATACATGATAGCACCAATTTCTTCACCAATCGAGACTTAGCAACCACAGGAATGCTGCATGCAATCTCTGTTCACTATCTGACATTCTACTGTGCATTTGAGTTGGTCTAGAAGTCATTGGGCAAAAGTGGTGGCGTCTAGGAATATTTGCACACGTTTGGAGTTATCTTGTAACATGGTTTTTGCGTTTTACTTTGGGCAGAATTTAGGTAGCAAACGAGCGAGATAAAGAGCAAACTTGGTCATTTATGATTCTTTGCTAGGTAGTTAATGAAGTGGTGCAAAGATATAACTAGGTCGTGTGTCAAAATAAAAAGAAACGAGGGGGGTTTTGGAGGTGTGTCGTGGTTGAGTAAGACAACCAAATAGGGTGCGTTTTGGGCTTGGCTTGGTTTCGGCCCAGCAGAAAAAGAAGAAAGAAAAAAAAATGAAAGGGGTCCGGTTGGTTTATTAGTTGGGTTTAAGGCCCAATGAGTCAACAGGGCCCACCTGGTGTGTTTTGAGAGTCGGGTTACGATCAATTAATATTAATGAGTAGTCTCGAGAATTTTCGTAAGCTTCGGGAATATATAAATATTGTATGGTATTTAATCAAAACGTATATTATAAAAATATAAACGTTTAAAATATATATTCGCGATAATTAGACTATCTAGGTTTGTGTGCAAGCAACGTTTCTAAGCAAAAGATAATTCACATTTTACCGTTGTGATTTTATATATCAAGTCCAATATATAAAAAAAAAAATTGTCATACGTAAAAGTGGGTATTTAAATAACGTAATAACTTGTAAGTATTTACTAACCGTTGGGGAAAATTACGAGAGGCTACATGGAGTGCAAATGGTGAGGAAAAAATCCAGGTTTAAGGTGGTATTTATAGGCAAAAGATTCTGACAGAGGAGCGTGGCCGGTCCCCTTAATTTTAAGGGGACCGCCCTTTATAATTAAGGGGGCCGCACAGCTGAAACGGCCAGAAACTTTGTCTTTTAGTGAGGAAAGTTTATTTGGTGAAAAACTAACTGATTTTGGTTAGAAATTTGAATTCATATATTTAGTATGAATAAAACATTTTTCTTTATTACCAAAAGTGTTTTTCAAAAATATATAATATGTTTATATAATTAAATAAACTTTGCATTAGTTAATTAAATACCCCTTTGATCATAAATTGCACTAAACACTTTGTTTATTCATACCTTAAGTGATTTGGATGTAAAGAGAAATATTAATCACTAAATACTTGTTTATGTCACAAGTTTTAGTTCTATGAGTTTATATTTTGTGATAATTAAAACATAGAGATACTGATAACATGTTAATAATGTTTTTAGGCATTATTTATGTCAACAATCTCCCCCTTTTTGATTATTACAAAACCTTATACTCAATATATCTAAAACTTGTTTTTAGACAAGTATTATAGAGTTTACATTTCTCTTCTCCCCCTTTTTGTAAAATTAAAAAGGTTAAGCCGAGTAAGCTTCGCGAGGGAAGTTTAAACGGGTAGAATGCTCCCCCTTGATGTATGCTCCCCCTTATTTGAGAGCACAAGGGAACGAGCTATGGAGATCTTTGCTGCAAAAATATTTGAAGAGAGCAAGATACACATATATGGAAGGAAACAATTATGCAACTAAACATAGATTCATTCAAGCATTATAGAAATGATAAGCATTACAACATTCAATATGCTTGAAGCATATTGATAAAAATAACACAAAAGAAAAAGACATAGTCCTATATTGCCTAAGAGAGCACTTGGACTTGCTTGCAACCCATGGTTGATTGTTTTATTTGCTTGAAGGGAAACATAAGCATAAAGCTTAGATGTTTGATTGAGAGGGATATGGAGTGGAGTATGGAGCGGAAGAAGTGGATTTCACGATGTTGTATCATGTTAAGGGTGGTATTGGATGATTACGAGTGAGAAGATATTCAATCCAAGAAATATCTTCACTCAAGTAGAGGATTTGTTTTTGAAGGAATATGCAACAAGGGCAAAAGTGAGTGTGGTTTGTAACTTGATCCAAGTTGAGAGAGTGGGGAAGGCAATTTGCATAGGGTGATGATGGAGGTTGCCCTTTGTTGCGTTATGCAAGATGCATAGCAAGGAGATCACTAAGATCATGGATTTGGTTTATTTCATCACCGAACTTTTGTTTTTCCGTGGCAATGTGGAGGGGATCATAGGTTTGGTATAGATGAGTTGGGTTTGTGTAGTTGGAATTGTAGTTTGATGGTTGATCAAACTTATATGGATCATTATAAGTGGTTGGAGGTTGAGATGTGTAGTTTGGCTTGAAGGAAGATGTTTGCCCAATGTTGTATGGTTTGTAAAGAGGATCAAATGAATGACCTTGTTGGTTTGATGCAAAGTTTGGGAAGTAAGAAGTTGGGGGTGTGGAATGACTTCCAACTTCATTTATGATGATGGATTTGTTTCGAGGGCTTTTTCTTCGCCAAACGGGTTTTTCCGTCATTCTTGCTAGCCTTGAGGCTTTTGATTTTGATTTGTTTGGAGAGTTCATGATGGGATGAATGGAGAGTTTTGAGGATTGGGGATATTTATAGTGTAAGATTTGTGTGTTTAAGGATGGATAAGGTTTGTTTGGGGGATTAGGACAAAATTTGTTGGTGAAAAATGGGAAATGTAGGTTGAAATGGGCTAAAAAGCAGAAAAAAATCTGTAAACCCATCCATCAGATGGCCGGTCCCTTTAATTAGGGGGCGGTCCCCTTAAAATTAAGGGGGCCGCCTTACATAATTAAGGGGGCCGCCCATCTGGTGATTTTCAGATTGCCAGAATTGGGTTTTTGGTAGAAAATTTGCAGAAAGGTTGTGTTTTTGGACTTGGATTCAAGCAAGTTCAATTCCTTTAGGCAATATAGCATCTAATCTAATCATTAAATATCATGCATGCAAAAACACATAGGCAAAGGAGCAAATAATCAACACATAATAAGCAATAGGAGGTAAGTAAAGGCAAGCACACTTAAGCTTCCTAAGGCACCTATCTTAGATTAAAGGCAAAGGCAACTAGTGAGTGAAAAACTAGTGATGGATCAAGATGACACCATTATTTGTGAATTTGTCCTAGTGAGTGTCTATATGCAACAAATGTGGAGTTGTGATTGTTTCGACTCCTGGAAGCAAAAAGAAATAACGATCCTAAGAAACAATCCAAATGATCTCCTTGATTCAATTTTTGCTCAATCATGAATGTCAAAGACATATATTAGATTATATACCTTGACAATTTATGTGAGAGTTTATGCATGATTTTGAAATACAATGTTTTTAGAATTAGTCAACAATGCAAGGAAAATGATCTTCATGTGATTCCTAGATTGTGAGAATGAATTTTAGAGAAAATTGATTGAGTTTTACAAAAAAAAAAAAAAAAATTATGCAAAGAAAATAAATCTTCTCAATCTTTAGTTTTGTGCGAAATAGATTCCTAGACTCAGAATAAGGTGGAATGGAAGAAAAATAAATTTCATGCAAGTATAAATTTGAATTAATTCAATGTAATTTAGTCAACTTGTTCCATCATTCCTAATCCTAAACGCAAGTGGTTGAACAATTCACGCTTAAGGGGTTTTGTGAATATATTCGCAATGTTGTCTTCCGATGCAACCTTTTCTATAGATATATTTCCTTTTTGTACATTATCCCTAAGAAAATGGTGACATATTTCTATGTGTTTAGTCCTAGAGTGTTGCACCGGATTTTTACTTAAATCTATCGCACCTTTGTTATCGCACATAATGGGGACATTTTCTAACCTAATGCCATAGTCTACGAGAGCTTTTTTCATCCATAGTGCTTGTTGACATGCCTTTCCGGCGCTTACATATTCGGCTTCGGTGGTAGAAATAGCAAGAGCGGTTTGCTTCTTCGAAAACCAAGACGTTAGACAACATCCCATAAACGTGCAAATACCGCTAGTACTCTTTCTATCTACGTAGTCACCCGCATGATCCGAATCCGCATAGACAATGGTTTCTATGCCGGATTCCTTAGGATACCATAATCCTAAGTGTATAGTGCTTTTAACGTATCGGAAGATACGCTTAACCGCTTCTAGGTGAGAGGTTTTGGGATCCTCTTGAAAACGGGCACAAAGGCAGACACTAAACATGATATCGGGTCTACTTGCCGTCAAGTATAGTATACTACCTATCATTCCTCTATACTTGGTGTTATCTACGGACTCACCTTCATCGTCCTTTGTGAGCTTTACCTCCGTAGACATGGGAGTTTTCATGGGTTTTGAGTCTTCTAGGCCAAATTTCTTAAGCATTTCCTTAATGTACTTAGATTGGTTAAAGAATATTCCATCTTCTAATTGTTTTATTTGTAATCCTAGGAAGAAGTTAAGTTCACCCATCATACTCATCTCAAACTCATCATGCATGATTTTGGAAAATTCATCACACATGTCTTGACAAGTCGATCCAAATATAATGTCGTCAACATATATTTGGACAATGATGAGATTTGGGTCTTTCCTTTTAGTGAAAAGAGTGTTATCTACCATTCCCATGGAATAATCATGTTTAATAAGAAAAGCTTTTAATCGATCATACCAAGCTTTGGGAGCTTGTTTGAGTCCATACAAAGCTTTCTTTAACTTATAAACATAATCAGGTTTTGCGAAGTCAATGAATCCTGGAGGTTGTGCCACATATACCTCCTCATTGATAAAACCGTTAAGGAATGCACTTTTCACATCCATTTGGAATAACTTAAAATCTAGGGCGCAAGCATAGGCAAGTAATATCCTAATCGATTCTAGTCTAGCTACGGGGGCATAAGTTTTGTCATAATCAATTCCTTCTTGTTGATTAAAACCTTGGGCAACTAACCTAGCTTTATTCCTAGAAACT
This sequence comes from Artemisia argyi, assembly GCA_030686995.1. NCBI lineage: Eukaryota > Viridiplantae > Streptophyta > Magnoliopsida > Asterales > Asteraceae > Artemisia > Artemisia argyi. The sequence goes on along the minus strand of CM060701.1, from coordinate 184,766,157 downwards.
ATTCCATTCTCGTCTAACTTATTCCTATATACCCATTTAGTTCCTATGATGGTCATATCCTTTGGATTTGGGACTAATTCCCAAACATCATTCGCCTTAAATTGATTTAATTCTTCTTGCATAGCTATAACCCAACTTTCATCCTTTAAAGCCTCGCTAATATTCTTAGGTTCTATTGCTGAGAGGAAACAAAAGAAATTGTTTTTATCTTGGGCTTGTGACCTAAGGGTTCTTTGGTTAAGATGACCTATTATATTATCTAATGGATGTGATCTAGATTCTTTAATATTAACAGTTTCGTTATTTTCTAAGTGAATGTCTTCATTATCATTTCCTATGGGTTTTGTTTTACTAATCTCAATAGCTTCATCTTCGACTAAATCATCATCTTCTAAAGGTAATGTTTTAGGAGGTGGTGGTGTTTCATCAAATGTTACATTTAGTGATTCCTCTACTTTCATGGAGTGTTTGTTAAGTATTATATATGCTTTGCTATTTTGTGAGTATCCTAAAAATATTCCTTCATATGATTTTGGATCAAACTTAGTGAGATAGTCCTTAGTGTTTAAAATATAGCATTTACTTCCAAATACCTTAAAGTAGCTTAAGTTTGGTTTTCTACCTCTTAATAACTCATAAGGAGTTTTTCCTAGAATTCTTCTAATTGATACCCTATTTAAAATATAAGTTGATGTATCTACGGCGTGACACCAAAATTTTTGTGGGATGGATTGTTCATTTAACATAGTTTACTCATTTCTTGTAGTGGCCTATTTTTTCTTTCTACTACGCCATTTGATTGAGGAGTACGAGGAGCGGAGAAATTGTGAGATATTCCATTTAACTCGCAATATTTTCCAAATTGTACTTCGTTATCAAATTCCCTACCATGGTCCGTCCTAATGGCAACTATTGAGCATCCTAATTTATTTTGAATCATTTTACTAAATATTTCAAATTTTTCAAAGGCTTGGGTTTTGTCACTTAAAAACCTAGTCCACGTGTATCGTGAGTAGTCATCTACTATCACTAAGGTATATTTGTTTCCTTCATAGCTTCGCACAGCGGATGGACCAAAAAGATCCATATGTAATAATTCTAGGCATCTAGTAGTGGATACTATATTCTTGGCTTTGTGACTAGCATGAGCTTGTTTTCCAATTTTACATGCATCACAAAAATCCTTGTCATATTTTAGATTAGGCAAATTTCTAACTAATTCCTTAGAGGCCAAAGATTGTATTTGTTGCATGTTAGCATGTCCTAATCTCCTATGCCATAGTGTAGAGTTTTCATCTAGGGTCGTTAGGCATATCCTATCCTCAGGTTTGTTTCCTAGTTTCATAACATATATGCCACCTTTTCTAATTCCTCTACCTATAATTTTTCCATTCTTAACTATTTCGCTATCATCTTCGGTAAATGTGACTCTACATTTATTATCACATATTTGTCCTACACTAAGCAAGTTATATGTTAATTTATCTACATGCTCTACATTTTCAATAGTAAGTGAGTCTTGAGAGATCGTACCTTTGCCAATGATTTTTCCACGTAAGTCACTACCGAAAATAACGTTACCTCCATTGTATGCCTTGTATGTAGAGAATAGATTGCGATTCCCCGTCATGTGCCTCGAACATCCGCTATCTTTGATCCATTCGTCAGGTTCCAAGTCAATTCCTAAACATATTTCGTCGGTTTCTTTTGCCATAAAACACTTTTCGTCTCTTGGCTTTTCAACTTCTTCTTTGTCACTATCACTCCATGTTCCACTAACAAAAGCACCTTGACTTTCATAACCCGGTGGCTTTAGACATTCGCCAATGAGATGGTTTGGACTTCCACATCTAAAGCACTTTCTTTTCCCATAGTTGTCATTTCTATTCCTTTGGAATGCTTTTCTTTCGTCTTGTGATGATCTAGTAAATCTTCCTCGTCTCTTGAAGAACTTCTTGAATTCTCTTACGGCCATTGCATATTCTTCGTCTTCACTTTCGTCACTTGAATCATCATCATCACCAGGTTCCTTTTTGGCTTTTAGAGCAATGGATTTGGTTTGTTCTTTCTTGACTTTGACCGTTTCCGAATCTCTTCTTATGATTTCTTCTTGCTAGACGTGGCTCTGATACCAATTGTGGAAAACTAGAAGGGGGGGTTGAATAGTTTTACGTCGTTTTTCAATTGTTATAAAAGTTTGTTTAAAAGTTTTCTTTGTTTTGTAAAATATAGATTCGATGTTATATGAAATCAAGTCGTGCACAATATGAACAACACTAAGTATGTACGATAAGGCAATAATAACGTAAGTAAAGAAATAGATAAGGGTTGGAAAGATCGAACCGAGAGACAAGAGATTTATAGTGGTTCGGCTACAAGGTCACCTTCCTTGCCCTACTCCACTCCCCGAGCACCTAACTCGAGAGTTTTCTTCACTATATCAACAAGCTCCCTTATGGCGGAGAAAACCTTACACACCAATTTACACACCACAATAACTTCACAACTTAATCACAACTAGTTCACACCTATTCACTACTCAATCACACCACTTCTTTACACCAATCTTCTACACACCAATCTTCTTCACACCTATTCTTCTACACACCAATCTTCTTCCTAACTTATCTTCTTCACAACTATTCTTCTAACCAATCACACTATATATCAAACTACACTATCTTCTAACCAATATTCAAAACTAATCACACAATGAAATAATAACAATGATGATTCACTAACAACTTAGATGTGGAGATCACAACAAGTTGTAATACTTCTTGTCTTGAGGGATAGAAGTATTCTTCTCTCGCACTTGATGGGATGATGTTTGGATCACTTTGAAACAAAGATTTAAGAATGTATGATCAAAGAATTTATAGATTGGAAATGGAGATCTAGAACAGAGAGTTCTGGAGTGCAAAAGGTGAGGAAAAAATCCAGGTTTAAGGTGGTATTTATAGGCAAAAGATTCTGACAGAGGAGCGTGGCCGGTCCCCTTAAATCAAGGCCGGTCCCCTTAATTTTAAGGGGACCGCCCTTTATAATTAAGGGGGCCGCCCAGCTGAAACGGCTAGAAATTTGTCTTTTAGTGGGGAAAGTTTATTTGGTGAAAAACTAACTGATTTTGGTTAAAAATTTGAATTCATATATTTAGTATGAATAAAACATTTTTCTTTATTACCTAAAGTGTTTTTCAAAAATATATAATATGTTTATATAATTAAATAAACTTTGCATTAGTTAATTAAATACCCCTTTGATCATAAATTGCACTAAACACTTTGTTTATTCATACCTTAAGTGATTTGGATGTAAAGAGAAATATTAATCACTAAATACTTGTTTATGTCACAAGTTTTAGTTCTATGAGTTTATATTTTGTGATAATTAAAACATAGAGATATTGATAACATGTTAATAATGTTTTTAGGCATTATTTATTTCAACAAAACCGACTCAAGTTAATCAAGTTAATCAAAATGTGCAAAACCGAAACCATCAATTTAATCACAATGCTAATCAAAATCGGATGAACAATGGTTTTCAAAATCAAAATCATGGTTTTCAAAATCAAAATCGGGGAAATTATAATCAAGGCCCGACTCAAGGGAATTTTCATGGAAATTTTCAAAATGCTAATCATGGGAATTATAATCATGGAAATCAAAATTTTCAGAATCAAGGTTTCAATAACAACAATCGTGGACAAAATTTTCAAAATCCAGTTGTGAATCAGTCGTCTTCAGATGAATTACTTAAGCAGTTTATGAAAAGTCAAGAGGAAATGAATAAAATGTTAATTAATCAAATGTCCGAATTGAGGAAGTCTTTAAATGATCGACCCTCGGGCTCAGGTACTCTTCCAAGAAACACGATCGCTAACCCGAGGGGCCATGCTAAGGCGATCACGACTAGGAGTGGTGTTATAATCGATGGACCAACGGCTCCGACTACCCCTTCTTCTTCTTCGTCTCCCAAGGTAGTCGTCCGTGAAACCGAGGCGACAACGGATACGGAAATTCCTAGTAATAATGGAAGGACTGAGAACATCCAACCTCCGATGGTCCCGACATCTAAACGAAAAGATAAAGTTGTTAATGAAACTGAAAGTCCCGTTAAAGTAAATTTGCCTTATCCGTCATGCTTAAACGAACAAAAGCACCGTGAGAAAGATGAAATTTAGATTGAAAAGTTTTACCAAGTTTTTCAAGAACTACATTTTGACATAACTCTCGTGGATGCTATACTTTTGATGCCTAAATTTGCTTCTATGCTAAAAGGTGTTTTGAATAACAAAGAAAAATTGTTTGAAAAATCAAGAACCCAGATGAATGAGAATTGCTCGGCGGTTATCCTCAAAAAGCTTCCCGAAAAGCTTGAAGACCCTGGTCGATTTCTCATTCCGTGTAATTTTCCTGGGATGGGTCAATGCTTCGCCTTGGCCGATCTCGGTGCTAGCATTAACCTAATGCCGTTATCTATTTGGAAGAAGTTGTCTTTACCCAATTTGACTCTGACTTGTATGACCCTCGAGCTTGCCGATCGATCTACGTCTTGACCAATTGGTATAGCCGAGGATGTTTTCGTCAATGTGGGAAAATTCCATTTCCCTGCCGATTTTTTCATTGTTGATTTCGATGCCGACCCACGGGTACCTCTCATTCTCGGGAGAGGTTTCCTAAGGACCGGCCGTGCTTTAATTGATGTTTTCGATGAAGAAATTACCCTACGCGTTGGTACCGAAGTCGTAACTTTTAATTTGGATCAAACCGCAAGGTACTCCTCCGAGTTTGACAAATATTCCGTTAACCGAATCGACGTTATCGACGAAGTTACGGAGGAGTACGCTCAAGAGTTACTTGGTTTTACCGAACATGCTTCGAGTGGCAATCCCACTCATTCTTCTGAACCAATAATTTCTGATCCTTCCCCTTCCCTTACTCCGTTTGAGGGAAGTGATTTCATTTTGGAAGAGATCGAGGCCTTTCTTGCTAATGATTCGATTTCACCGGAAATTGATCATTCCGATTGTGATCCGGAGGGAGATGTTCTTTTGATTGAAAAATTATTAAATGAAGATCCCAACCCGTCCCTCCCTCCGATGGACCTTAAAATGGCCGAAGTTAAAGAAGTTAAGCCGTCTACTGAGAATCCTCCGGAGCCCCAGCTCAAGGATTTACCTCCTCATCTCGAATACGCATTTTTGGAAGGAACCGACAAACTTCCCGTCATAATTTCTAAAGAACTTAAAGATGAGGAGAGGAACCGTCTCTTAGATGTGCTCAGGAAGCATAAGAGTGTCATCGCTTGGCAAATTTTTGATATTAAGGGTATCGACCCTCGTTTTTGCACGCATAAGATCTTACTTGAAGACAATTACAAGCCGTCCGTTCAGCAACAACGACGGGTTAACCCGAATATTCATGAGGTTATCAAAAAGGAAGTTATCAAACTCCTCGATGCTGGAATGATTTATCCAATCTCGGATAGCTCCTGGGTTAGCCCGGTCCACTGCGTACCGAAGAAAGGTGGAATGACCGTCGTAACTAATGAAGATAATGAATTGATTCCGACACGTCTTGTTACTGGATGGAGAGTTTGTATTGATTATCGTAAATTGAATGATGCGACTCGTAAGGACCATTTCCCCTTCCATTCATGGATCAAATGCTAGAACGCCTAGCGGGAAATGAGTTCTATTGTTTTCTTGATGGATTTTCCGGCTATTTTCAAATACCTATTGACCCTCCGGACCAGGAAAAGACTACCTTTACTTGCCCTTATGGAACGTTTGCCTATCGTCGTATGCCTTTCGGCTTATGCAATGCTCCAGGCACGTTTCAAAGATGTATGATGTCGATATTCTCGGATATGATCGAGAAAACCATGGAAGTTTTCATGGATGATTTATCGGTTTTTGGAGATTCTTTCACTTCGTGCCTCTCCCATTTAGAAAATATGCTGAAACGGTGTGAAGACACCAACTTGGTTCTAAATTGGGAGAAATGCCATTTCATGGTCAAAGAGGGCATTGTCCTCGGCCATAAGATATCGAAATCCGGGATTGAGGTCGATAGAGCTAAAGTAGACGTTATTGCAAAATTACCTCATCCCACCACCGTTAAAGGAATTAGAAGTTTTCTCGGTCATGCCGGCTTTTACCGACGTTTCATTCAAGACTTTTCTAAAATAGCCCGGCCCCTGACCCACTTGCTTGAAAAAGATGCTCCGTTTATCTTCTCAAATGAATGCATCGAAGCATTTAATATTCTTAAAAAGAAGTTAACGGAGGCTCCCGTCTTAATTGCCCCCGATTGGGACTTGCCCTTTGAGCTAATGTGCGATGCTAGCGATTATGCCATTGGTGCAGTCCTGGGACAACCCAAGTTAAAACATTTTCAGCCGATACACTATGCTAGTAAAACAATGACCGACGCTCAATACCATTATACGACTACTGAGAAAGAGATGTTAGCCGTCATTTACGCCTTTGAAAAGTTTCGATCTGATTTGCTTTTAAAGAAATGCATAGTGTATACAGATCATTCGGCTCTTAAGTACCTTATGGCAAAGCAAGATGCTAAGCCACGCTTGATGCGGTGGGTTCTCCTCCTTCAAGAATTCAAAGTTGAAATTCGAGATAAAAAGGGAGCCGAGAACCTTGCTGCTGATCACCTATCACGTTTAGAAAATCCCCACCAAAGTGTTTTCGAGAAAAAGGAGATTAACGAAGCATTTCCTCTCGAGACACTAGGGAGTTTATCACATTATGATTCTAGTACCCCATGGTTCGCCGACTATGCGAATTACCATGCGGGGAATTTTATCCGGAAAGGGATGTCATTCCAGCAAAAGAAGAAATTCTTCAAAGAAGTTAAACATTATTTCTGGGACGACCCCTATTTGTTTAAGATATGTGCGGATCAAGTGATCCGGCGGTGCGTTCACGGCAAAGAAGCCGCTGACATTCTTATGGCATACCACAATGGACCCACGGGGGGACATCATGGTGCCAACTTCACCGCTAAGAAAGTTTTTGATTCCGGCTTCTATTAGCCGACGATTTACCAGGATGCTCATGAGTTGGTTAAATCATGTGATTCTTGCCAGCGTCAAGGAAAAATTTCTCAGAAGGACAAGATGCCTCAAAATACCATCCAAGTCTGTGAAATTTTTGATGTCTGGGGTATCGATTTCATGGGTCCATTCCCGCCTTCTCGTGGTAACAAATATATACTCGTGGCTGTCGACTACTTGTCTAAATGGGTCGAAGCGAAGGCGCTACCCACCAATGACGCCCGAGTTGTAGTGAAATTTCTTAAAAGTCTCTTCGCCCGATTTGGTGCACCTCGTGCTATTATAAGCGATCGTGGGACCCATTTCTGTAACGACCAATTCGTAAAAGTTATGCTCAAATATGGTGTCACACATCGTCTTTCAACGGCATATCATCCATAGACAAGTGGTCAAGTTGAGGTCTCAAATCGTGGCTTGAAACGAATTTTAGAAAGGACCATAGGTGAACATCGTGCTTCATGGGCCGATAAATTAGATGATGCACTTTGGGCTTTCCATACAGCTTACAAAACACCCATTGGGTGCACTCCATACAAGCTGGTTTACGGGAAGGCCTGCCATTTGCCCTTTGAACTTGAGCACAAGGCCTACTGGGCCTTGAAACATGCTAATTTTGACCTACAAACCGCGGGTGATCATCGTAAAGTTCAATTGAATGAATTAGTCGAGCTTCGTGATCAGGCCTATGAGAATTCTTTGATCTACAAAGAGAAGACAAAGAGGATTCATGATGCTAAAATTAAAGATCGCGTCTTCAATGTTGGTGACCAAGTCCTTCTTTTCAATTCTCGATTGAAGATTTTCTCGGGCAAGTTAAAAACCCGTTGGTCTGGACCATTCACCATTACCCAAGTTTTTCCTTATGGAACCGTTGAGCTTGCTCAACCTAATGGTCCCAATTTTAAGGTGAATGGTCATCGTATCAAACATTATTTCGGAGGGGACATACCACCCATGGTTGTCCCGGATCTCCAAATTTCCCCAAGGATGATTAAATTTGGGGATCGAGTCAAGCTCATGTGACTCGATGAACAAAAACAAGCGGTTCGTGGGAGCCACCCCATGCTTATCCTTTTCATCTTTTTAATTTTCTATTTTCTTGAATAACGTGACGTGAGGGGGGCGACCATTTCCAAACTCGTGTTTTCGTGGTTGTTTATGAATGTTCAAGAATTTCCCCGAAGTTTGAGGACTCTCGTGCTCGTGGTTTGTCATTCTCTCCACTCGAGTCTCATCCTTCGCTGCTCTTTCGGAAATTCACCATATCCAAAATCTTATCGACTAACGTTTATCTCTTGGCATACTTAATAAACGGCCTTAGATTTTACGTAGGATTACCTTTGCCCTTAAAACATTGAGGACAATGTTTCACTTTAGTCTGGGGGGGGGGGGGGGAGGGGGGTGAATCTTCGATTCGATTTGACCTGTACCATCGTCTGAGCTGTTAACTTACGCAACTCCGTTTTCCACCAAAAATTTTAATTTTTGTCACCGCTTTATAATAAAAAAAAATGATGAAAAATGAAAAAAAAAAAATGAAAAAATATATGATATGAATAATAAGTTTTGACACCTTGTTTTGACTTTCCTACCGGCGAGAGTAGAAATAAATGTTTCGACTTGACCGGGCGTGTTGAGCCCTAGCTCGTCTCCCTTAACCAAAATAATCAAAAGATTATGGCTAAGCATCCGCGGATCTCATTATTTGGGATTTTAAATTTGCGGAGATCGAGGAATGATAGAGTTTATTTAGAAGTTTCGTGCTATACACGGATCTCATTACTGGGATTTAAAAGGCCCACGAGAGGTACTTGTGGCCTCCTTGTTCCCACAAGCTTGCACACCAATAATAATAGATCTCTAGGTTTAATTAAGGGTATACGGTTTGGGCAATACTTAGTTTTTTCTCGTTCCCAACAAAATCTATGCATATGGGGGTTTGGTACACATAGGGGTACTGCCAGTGTTACGGTAAAATAGACTATTGCATCTTGCCGGTTCGCAGCCGATGTTGTGATCTTAGTAAAAGCCGTAGGACTCGGGGTTTGGCATATGATTATGAATATCAATAATAATAGTCCAAAGCCAAATAAAAAGGCAGAGGAATCCAAAGCTATAAAAGGCAGCGGATAGAAATCCAAAGTCATAATAAAGCTCTTACATCTTGGCGGCTCATAAACCGTTGATTGTAAAAGAAATAAAGGACTAAGGACCAAAGTATTATTAAAGTGCTTATGATTATGCAAAAATGCCAAGCTTCGACTCCGGGGGTTTCCCTAATAAAAAGCTTCCGTTTCGGGTATCAAACATGGTATGTCTAGGTCGTAAATAAAAAGGGGGACCTCCACAAATCGTGTTAAATTAGAGACCTTCATGTGGACCCGATTTCTGTATGCAGGGGTTTTTGAGGGAAAGTTTGGAAACTACTTAGCGTTCAAATTTTGAGCTCTTATCGGACTAATAACTATCAAAACGAGAAAATATGAAGCAATTCATTTCTCACAAATTAAAATCTTGAGATACAAAACTTAGGACCTGGGAACAAGAGGTAATACACAAGTAACTTTTGTGGGCAGTGTTAGCATCTAATTTTTGAATAAACAATGATCTCGATTTTACGCTTAGTTTGGGAGCTTGTAAATAATCAAGGATGACGATTTTTATCCATACGGTCTCTTCTCTGTGAGAAATGTTTCTACTCGTTGACCCTGAAAATTATCAACAGATAAGAATTGATAATGAAAGTAAAGGCAAACCGTCACATATATAAATGAAAAAAATACAAAAAGAGTAGTAGTAGTAGTTGTTATTCATGAAAATCGGAAAATGGAGCGTTTTTTAGAATAAATGATTTTGCTATCTCTTTTGAACATCATTGCTACTTTACAACGTCAGTAAAGAGATGTTTTGAAATTATTTATCTCTTAAGCGTGAGGTGATGACATTGCGTGAGGGCACGACAATACCTTAGTCTGGGGGATTTTGATGAGTGATTAATCACACATCCTTTTTAGGCCTTAATTCAGACCAAAAATACCAAATACTAAACAAAAATGCCAAGAGAATGTTTGTTTTTGTATTTGTGTATGTGCAGGTACGGATATGAGAAAAATGAACAAAAACGATGCCAAAACCGACAAAAACGAGCACGAGAATGGAAAGTGTAAAAAGCCGAAGCCGGGGAAGTCAAATGGTCAAAGTCTGAGCTCAAAAAGTCAAATTCAACCTTGGAAATTCATAAAGTTTCAAGAATAGTCCTTGGTGAAAGTTTGAAGAATATTACAATATTGGTCCCTCATCTTTCAGAAATTGACAAAATTAGTCCCTCGAAGAAATAATTGAAGAAAAGTCAAAAATGGTCCCTCATGAATCAAAGAATGTCAACATTTATCCTTGGAAGAAACTTTTGATAAAGTACAAAAATGGTCCCTGAATTTCAGATTTTCACACAATTAGTCCTTGTAATTTTATTAGCACTAAATCCTAAATACCAAACCGGATTTACAAACACCTTAACCCAACAAACCCCAAAGCCCAAAATATATCAAAAGCCCATCCCACCTTTACTTATTACCCAGCCCACCACCTAATATCTCTACCCGGTCCACCACTTATACCCAAGTCAACCCATACCCCAAACCCGGTCAACACAACAAAAAAATAAAACGCCCCCAAATCATTTTACCCCGCCCTTTTACCCAGAAATAATTTCCCCCCAAGAACCCTAATCACTATTCACTTGAGTAAAAATTCGATTTCACCACAATTAAGGGTACGGAGGTCATTGTACACACATTTCTAGAAGTTTTCTGACATGGCAGGCTGCCATGTCAGTAATCCGTGTGACATTCCGCGTCAAATGATTGGGTATATGATGATCCAAGGGCTGAGATTGGTAGATTGGAGACCAAGGCGCATCTGAGGGCTCATAATCGTCCAAACAAACACAAGAGTGGCGTGGATCAATGACCTGGTAGACTAGAAGGATCCAAGGACCTCACAGCTTCGTGTATAAATACCCCCCTCTTGTATCAGTCATGTGTGTAGGTTTTTAGTGAAGTTTATTGTATTTTTCTGTTATTTCCTTTAATTTCAGTTTACAGCAAATTGTACTCAATTTTTATTTTTAATAAAATTTACTTTTAATTTCAATTAATTGTCTCTTTGTTTCAATATTCAGTTTATTGCTTCTATTTAGTTTAAATCTATAGTTTTAGTTTGTTTATCATTACATTTAGTATCTATTTTCTCTAAAATTGAAAATCCAAAAAAAAAATTAAAAAATCAGAAAATAAAAAAAAAATATAGTTTAAATTTCAATTACAAGTTTCATTTAGAATATTTACTGTTTCATTCAAATCAGATTCATAAAAGCTTTTATAAGGTTTACTTTGCCTTTAATTCTCAAAAACATCAAAAATAAACAAAAGTCAACCAAGGTCAACTATTCAGCTTATTGAGAATAAGCCAACTTATATTGGAGTAAGGCAGCCAATAAGGAGTCTATTAGGCCTGTCAAAAGACAGGCAAGCATAGTGAAACCCCCTCTGTTTGGCTGAGGGGGTATTGGTTTGTAAGTTTTATTCATTTTAATTCAACTTTGCACAAGTAGATTAATAGTAGCTTAGCTTATTTTATACTGCTTACTTATGTTATTTTCATTATCAACTAGTTTGTGGTAGCTTATTTTATAATTACTCTTAGTTTTGTTTGAATTAGTTTTCTACTGTTGCATCAATCTGTCATTATCTGTGAATCTATGCTACTAGTTATTTAGTTTCTGAGATCTGATTTTCTAGGTGATTTGAGAGTTGTTGAATCATATCAGGTACTAAGGTTGAGTGTGATTAGTATTGGATTGGATGTGAGTTAGGTTTTGGTTTCAGCAGTCACTGTAAGGGGTGTTTGGTTTTATCTGGCATGCTGATGTTTTGGGTATTTAGAGTTTGTTTCTAGTTGCTACATAATTCTTAGGTTTCATTTAAGCTCAGTCAAGCAAATTCAGTAGGTGTATTACATAGAAAGTCATATTAGCTTGTCATTGCATATCTCTGTTAGTATATTAGGTCTGCTATTTGCATAAGTCTATAAATAGTTGCATAAGTAGAATAACTAGCTTATTTCAATCATAATATAGCTTAATATAATCTCAGTAGTCATTTAAGTGTATTCAAAATCCATTTTAGTCAAAAGTTTTTGTTTCATAAAAAAGTCAAAAGTATTTGAACCTCAGTTTGTGGGTGTAACTTTGAGAGAATTTGTAGGATTCGTTATTTGGTGGAAATTCTTTTGGTTTGTTGTTTTGGTAAGCTCAGCAGTTAAGGAATCAACATCAAAAAGAAATTTGTGCTTTGGATCTCTTTTGCTAATTAATTAAGCTGCTTGAAGTTAGCCATTTGAATCTGAGTGTACCCTGCTTATCAGCTTATAAGTCATTTTCTAGACAACTTTAGGTTTAGTAAATTGGTTCATTCAACTGTTTTATTGGTAAATTTGTGTTCTCAGTAAGTTGGTGTGTGATTTGCCCCAATTAGTTCTCATTCTTTAGCTTTTTAGAACTGCTTATTGGCTTTGTCTATTTGGTGATTTAGCATAAGTTCTGTCTCAACTTAATAAGGGTTGTATTTGTTTCAATTAGCTTATTTCAATCATAATATAGCTTAATATAATCTCAGTAGTCATTTAAGTGTATTCAAAATCCATTTTAGTCAAAAGTTTTTGTTTCATAAAAAAGTCAAAAGTATTTGAACCTCAGTTTGTGGGTGTAACTTTGAGAGAATTTGTAGGATTCGTTATTTGGTGGAAATTCTTTTGGTTTGTTGTTTTGGTAAGCTCAGCAGTTAAGGAATCAACATCAAAAAGAAATTTGTGCTTTGGATCTCTTTTGCTAATTAATTAAGCTGCTTGAAGTTGGCCATTTGAATCTGAGTGTACCCTGCTTATCAGCTTATAAGTCATTTTCTAGACAACTTTAGGTTTAGTAAATTGGTTCATTCAACTGTTTTATTGGTAAATTTGTGTTCTCAGTAAGTTGGTGTGTGATTTGCCCCAATTAGTTCTCATTCTTTAGCTTTTTAGAACTGCTTATTGGCTTTGTCTATTTGGTGATTTAGCATAAGTTCTGTCTCAACTTAATAAGGGTTGTATTTGTTCTAATTTGATTATAAGTTGAGAATTGTTGGTTCCCTGTGTCCTTTTTCACCCAAAGTTACTATTTCTATTGAGATTGTACCTAGTGCTTCACTGCTTATTGCTTATTGCTTTTTCCATTAAGCTTTTTGGACTGATTTTGGTGCTTATTTGTATTCTGAGTGACTTTTGGTCTTAATTCTGTTCCAACAAGCTTATTAGAGTCTTAAAATCATTGGGTAAAAGTTTTGGTCAAACTGGTCAAACAGTGCTTATAAATAAGCACTTTGAATAAGCTGTTTTTGCCTATTAAGCACTTCCAGTGCTTATTTTTCAATTTTTATATTTTTCCTAGATTCAAAATAATATTTTAGATTTTCCCTGAAATTTTCATATTTTTCTGAGTTTATTTGCTATTTTTCTTATTTTATTTTCAATTTTAATCATTTTTTATTACTTTTTAATTACTAAAAAATCCAAAAAAATCAGAAAAACCCCAGAAAAATCCAAAAATATTTTAGAAAATTATTTTTAGTTATTTTAGAATTTTAGAAATTTATTTTGCATTTTTTCCACTTTATTTACATTTTCTTTTAATTTTTAATTAGTTAAAATAGTTTTTAATTCATCAAAAATAAATAAAATGTCAAAAAAATATTTTCCTTTTTCTCAAAATTTTCTTTTATCATTTTTAACTTTTAAAAATTATTTCCAAGTCCGTAGGAGTCGTGTAGCTTAAAAGTCGCGTATTATTTCGTACGTTTACATTTTATTTACGTTTTAGCGTACGGTTTCGATTTTACGTTACGTTTTTTAGTTGCCTTACTTGAATTACGTATTTTAGTTGATTATTTGTGCTTCATTTACTATTTCATTAGTGTAATCTCATTTAAATCACTTTTTACCAATTTCACGACACGTTTCACGAATCGAGAATTCGAAATTCCATTTATCCTTCACATGGACTACGACCTCGGGTTATCCGTATTTCTTTGCGGATCTTTTGAGTAATACTATACTATATATAACTTGATTTTTCAACGAATCACTCACATTATCAAAAACTCTCGTGTGTGTATATATATATATATATATATATATATATATATATATATATATATATATATATATATATATATATGGGATATTAAGAGAAGTGGTCTTAAAATGAGAAGGGTAGGAAGGATTGTGGGAGTGACATGTGTCACCCCGTGAAAAAAAATTTCCCGCCAATTTTTTTTTTTTTTTTTTTTTGGCAAAAAAAAATTCCCGCCAAAATTTTTACTGCATCGTGATGCAGTAACCGTGATGCAGTAAAAAATTATACTGCATCGTGATGCAGTAACAATAATGAAGTAAAAAAATATACTGCATCGTGACGCAGTAACCGCAATGCAGTAAAAATTTTGGCGGGAAAAAAAACAAAAATATCCTGCCAAAATATCCTGCCAAAATTTTTACTACATCACGATGCAGTAACCGTGATGCGGCATGGGGATGACACATGTCACTCCCACAATCCTTCCTACCCTTCTCATTTTAAGCTCCTTCTCATTCTATCCCTACCCTATATATATATATATATACATGCTTACATGCGTGTACACGACCCATTCACCCCACCTTAATCACTTTTCAACTCACAAACTAGCTTCTAAGTTCTTTTGGGTATACATAAACTTTGGTATAGCTTGGAGAGTCTCGTACCAAGTAACATTACACGTTTGGTGACTTGAGTGCATGTAGGGGTCAAGCTCTAGCCTTTCCTTTGTCATTCCTAGCTCTACGCCTCGTTTCTACTCCACCAACACTTGGTGAGGTGAGCCAAACTCCTCCTTCTTAATATCTCAATCACGTATTATTTATTTCACCATGTTTACTTTAGCCATTTTCTCATAAATAATAAAATATAACATATATGTATTTATGGCGAAACTATAATTTTATCACGTCCTAAACCAAGTTTAGTAAAACATATTTCACTAACAACAACTTATAAGCACACTAATATACTCGTTTCTAAGTCATTTGGTCTATACGATTTCACTTCCCAAGCACTTAGAATATTTTTGATACTAAAACTATTTTTGGCTTTGGTTAGGGTCGACATGCTTTGGCCTTTGTATTTGCTAAACTATACACACGACATATCGTTTTTATGGCATAAATCATTATTTCACATGGTAAACTAATAATCTAGGCCTTAAACTCACTCCCATGAACCCATACGATCCCTCGTTAAACCCCAAAGCTTGTCACATTTTCTTAAACTTAAAACATACGATTTGGGCCTTTAAGCCCAAAACGTAAAAAATAAGCTTTTCCAATAAGCTGGTCCTATAAGCTATTTCTTAATGGAAATGTAGTCCAAAAATAAGCCTAAGGCTAAGCCCAAAAGTTTCCTAAGCCCTTTGGATCTAAAAACCTTAACGGGCCTATTTTTTAACTCGTTTAGGGCCCATTAAGAGAAAAATAAGCTCGTTTGACAAATAAGCTGTTTTTACAACTCCAATAAGCTGTTTTAAACTTATTTAGAAAATGAAAATATTAAGTTTTGAAGTTGGTGAAATTTGGACTAGATTTGCAAATATTTTTAACCGAGGGACTAAAACTGTCAAAATGTAAAGTTTAAGGGAAAACTGCCATTTTGGCATATTTGTGATTAAAACTATAAATCTAGAACGTTTTGGGTATAAAATGTAAATATAAAAGAGTTTTGGACTATAAATGAAAATAAATAACGTTTTGGACTAACGGTGTAAAGTTATGCCGTTAGGGGGTTAAAATGTAAACTTTTCAAAACTTAAAGGTTTTTAATAAAATATAAATGTTATAATTTATATTTTATATATATAAGTATTTTATATAAATCCGATTCGATCAAGCACTTTTTGTTAACTAAATATATATATATATATATATATATATATATATATATATATATATATATATATATATAATATATATATTTATATATATATATAGTGAGGATCACGTGCGGATGTTTTGTTTTAGTGCGGACGTGCGGATAGATCTATACCGTCCAATCCAGATCTGATCTTGACTTTTTGTAAAAAAGTCAAGATCTACGCAACTATCACGGTACCAAATCACCATTCAAACGATTTTTTTAATTTTTTTCCTTTTAAGCGATCCTTAATATTCTTATCTTCTTTCATTTTTTTATTTTTTCAGATTTTTCTGAGAACTTTTTGTTTTTTTGATTATGAGTGCTACCGTGATATTAACCATATTATGAGTTCTACTGTGATATTAACAATATTATGAATCTGATTTTGACTTTTTTTATTACGATAGTAAAAAAGTTTATGTGATATCAGAATCTGATCCTGATCTTGACTTTTTTTATTACGATAGTAAAAAAGTTTATGTGATATCAGAATCTGATGGAGAAATATTATGAGTGGTACCGTGATATTAACTTTTTTACATGTAAAAATGAACCGTGATATTACGATATTAAGAAAAGTTAAAGTGATATTAAAAAAAATTAACTTTTGATATTAAGAAAGCATGATAGTTACGGCGATATTAACAATTTTTATAAAGAAAAAGTTTTTACGATATTAAAAAGTTATTGTGATATTAAATTTTTTATTAAAAAAAAAAGTTTTCAGAATCTGATTTTGACTTTTTTACAAAAGTCAAGATCTGATCTTGACTTTGTCAAGATCAGATCTTGACTTTTGTAAAAAAGTCAAAATCATACGCTAATATCACAATACCTTTAACGATGAAAACGATTTTTTTTTTTTGAAAATTTTTTCAGCGATTCTTAATTATTTGTTGTCCTCTTTATTTTTTTAATTTTTTCAGATTTTTTTTGAATTATTTTCAGAAAAAAAAGCTAATACGATAGTAACGTTTTTGAAAAAAGACGGGATATTTACGATATTGCCACCGCGTTTTTTTTATCAGAATCTGAGATGGACTGATGATCGTGTGGTCCACATTCATCCGTACCATCCGCACTAAAAAGGAAAAATGCACCTGATCCCTTCCCTATATATATATATATATATATATATATATATATATATATATATATATATATATATATATATATATATATATATAACATAATAACGAAAATAATAAATATAAAACTTTTAACAATTAACACATTCTCTCAAACCAATTCACTTTTCGACACCTATCAACCGTTTGTTAATCACACCGACCTTCGTAACATTTCAACGTATATCGTCACACTTCGTTATTTTCCTTTATATATATGTATATATATAATACTACGATAAAAATATATTTAAAACGATTAACCAAAGCTTAAACCCGAATTTAGTTTTACCAATCATCGACCTCGTTCATTTTCAACGATCTCTAAACTTCGTCAACAAGAACATACTCATGAGTTATATTCTGAAATATAACTTTGTTCTTGAACTTCAGGCATTTAAACATGCATGTTTAATTGCTACAAGTCAACTAACCAAACAATACACTATAATAAACAACTTTCGCGATAAACTGAACTTAAACTATCAAACTCTGAAAACTTGCCATATTTTACTTTGGTTGTGGGTTGAAGCCGTTTCCACCTATCGTTTGAATAACGATACTAGTACTACCGAGCAAATCCAGGTGTGTTCATAGCCTACACTTTAAACTTTTAAACTCTTTTTTGGGGAGATACATGCTACAAACTCGAACACAAGCTTTTTAGTATGTTATGCCTGATGTTTTTATTACTTAAGTAACTATTGCCAAAATCCCCTCGATCATGAACCGTAATCACTTACGAGTGAACGTGAATATTTGGGAATAGATCTATTTGTGACTAACAATCCCCGTTTAGTTTAGCTAGGATGAGTGATTGGTGCTAAACCGTCAACTTATATTGACCAAGGAATGGTCAACAAAGTCAAAAAGCCTAGACCAATGCTCCGGGTAATATAAGGTATCACCAGGTCGTTAAATCCCGACAAGGTGTGAATTGTGACTGAGCGTGCTTTGTGATCGGGTGATTATTCACAGAAAAGGTTGGTTATGAGAATTATTTGGGAATTATTAAACAAAATAGCTTAGGAAAGCTATGTGAATGATTACGGGAATTTAGGTCGAGAAGAAATTACTTAAAACCTAAAAACCGTACGTTTGCTGAAAACGCGAACAAACGTACGAAAAAGTGAACGAGGTGATCTGAAAAGGTTACTGGTATAAAAATAGTATTTTTACAAACCTAATGATTAAAGAAAATTTTTGGAAATTTAAAATTAATTTTTACACTAATTTTATAATTACTATTAATTAAATACTAATTTTCTAATTAATTTTAATTAACTAAATTAACCTAAATTACAAATAAATATGAAATTAATTTAGAAAAATAAAAATTAAACTTAGAAAAATCTAATATACTATAAAACTAATTTTAGAAATGAAAATATATTTTTAAGACTATTTAATTAATTATTACTAATTATTAATTACTTTTTAATTATTTAAATTAACCTAAATTCTAACTAATTATTAAATTACACTATAAAATTGAAAATAAAATTTGGAAAAATCAAAAATAACTAAAAACTAATTTTAAAATTTAATTTATATTTTTCTGATTTTCTAATTAATTATTAACTATTTATTAATTACTAAAAACTAATTTTAATTAAGAGAAATACTAAATGATGCAAGAAATATCTGAAAAAAATACAGAAATTATTTTTATATACCAGAAGCCTAGGAAAATTATAAAAATGGGAAATGCTTATTAATAAGCTGAAGAATAAGCCAATTGGCTTAAATAGAAGCTATCACTTCTATTAAGTTGGGCTTATTTGGAATTTTCTTTTTTCAAAACTGCTTATTATAAGATTTTAAGCAACTTTTGTGAAGTGGGTTTGACTGAGATCAAATGAATAAGCACTTCAAGTGCTTAAACCCTTGACAGTTGACTTTCTTTGACCAAGAGTGAAAATAAGCTCAAATGGCCAAGTGTGGGGCCCACAATGGTGAAAACTGATGCAAATGAGTTTAATGAACAATTCTAAACAAGTTCACACAAGTAAGCTGATTGAATAAGCTAAAACACCACAATAAGCACTTTGCTTATTTGGTTCTGAGGCAGAAAAGGGACAACCTTTGGGTGCAATTCTAGGTGGGGTCCACAGGTCCAATGGTCAAATAGGTGGTCAATACCTCAACCCTGGTAGGAGGGGGGTTGTATGAAACCAATTTGGGTCAATAGGACCCACTGGAATGGTCACAATGAACCACCAAAGTTGGTGGTGTGACTGAGTTGCTGGTGCACAGGGCAACAGCTTGCCCTGCAAGTGTTTTTCAAGGGTAATTTGGTCCACTAGAAAAAATTATAAAAATCAAACAAGTGCATGGATTTTTAGTTCTACTGGTAGACTTTAACCACAACAAGTTTCAAGACCTAAAACAATCCACAAAAATCACAATAAATCAAGCTATTTTTTGATTTTCTGAGATTGTGCACTTTTAACTTTTTATAAAACTTTGAGATTTGACTTTTATGAACTTTGATTGCTGATTTAATGACTAAATATGTTTAGTTAAGATATAATATGACCAAATTAAGTTGTAATACAAACTTATGAAAGGATTTGATTGGTTTTGGGCTTCAACTGTCACCACAATTAAGTGTGGTGATAATTTTCTTGTGATTTTGACTTTGGTTGTATTTGTGAACAAGAAAATGGTTTCCCTGAGCCTTTATCCACCCAAGCAACTTAATGAAACATAGAAGTGAACAATGAAGCAAATGGAACACCACAAACAGATTACAACCAAACACCCCTTTAAAAACAGCTAATGATGAAAATGTGATGAGAATAAGTCTAATCTATAAACCACTGAT
Organism: Artemisia argyi; assembly: GCA_030686995.1. Lineage (NCBI taxonomy): Eukaryota > Viridiplantae > Streptophyta > Magnoliopsida > Asterales > Asteraceae > Artemisia > Artemisia argyi. The sequence continues at coordinate 184,746,083 of CM060701.1, read as the reverse complement.
TACAACTATTCTAATAAGCAACAAATACGCACTTAAGACAATACTAAGCAACTAAACTACTTAGAAGAGTAAAAATTAAAAAGTAAGGCTTACATAAGCCTTCCAAGCTAGGCAGCCCAAGAACCAAAAGGCCAATTCCAATCCTAATGACTTCCATAAGTCCCTAACCCACTGCCATCCATGATTCACAGTGCTCCATGCTTTCTTCAACCTTTGATCACCACTTTTTTATTTTATTTTTATTTTTCTTAATTTTTTAGTATTTATTGAAACTAGGTTTAGGGAATTAACACAAGCTTGAAAAGCTCTTAAAAAGTTGTTTTCTGAGTTTACATGAGCTTATGTATAGCTTAAACACACATTAGAACCTTAAATTATCACTTGAGAAATTTGAATTGAACTTGAAAATTAAAAATGAGAATTAACTTAACGCCTTGCTTTCATTAATGTAAAACTGAGTACAAAGAGGATTAAAACATTACTTAAGCTAAAAATTACACTACTACACTAATACTAATGGCTCATATGAGCTACATATTTATAACGACATAAAAATAAAGCCTAAGTCTTCTCACATGGCTTCCACTTGAAAACTGAGAGTCCCAAAGTCTTTGTATTGACCCCTTGACCAAATCCTCACCATTCAATTGTATTATAATCAATCCAAGCCCTTGATTGCCATTTCCCGCCAAAACTGAGATAGGGCAAATATGAGTGGAACTGGTGGGGTGTATTTATTTTGGTGGTGTGGGTTGGTGTGGTAGATGAGGGGCATTAATTGTGGGGGGGGGGGGGGGATGGTGAAAAAGGTGAGAGGAGGGGGGAGGCAAGGTGCCTGGTTTTGCGTTGGCTGTTGGGGGGGGGGGAAGAAGGAGGGTTAAAGGAAAGGTTTGACCAGGGTTTGTTTTTTTATTTAAAAAGGAATGGGCCGGGTTGTGTGGTGGGCTGGGAATAGGGGATTGGATTTGGGTTTTGGTTTTGGGTTTAGATATAATAAGGGTCCGGTTGGTTTGTATTTAACAAGGACCAATTTTGCAATTTTGCAAAACATGAGGACTGATAATGTAATTTTCCAAATTGCTTCCAAGGACCAAAAATGTTATAAATCCAAAGTCCAAAAACCATTTTTGCCATTTTCTAATTTTCAAAATTTCCCAGGGACCTATTTTGCCATTTTTGAATTCTCATGGACCAAACTTGTAATTTTGGAAAACTTATTACCCAAGTGTAATATTTTGTGAAATTTGACTTTCAAAAGCTTGGGTTGACTTTTCCTTTCAAAATAAATGCATAGGGACTAATTTTGACAAGTTTTGAAACTTGGGGGACTGAAACTGCCAATATTGCAAACTTTGATCGTTTTTCCTTTGTTTTTGCACATTTTGCATTTAAAACACATAAAACACAATCCCTGGGATAATTTAAGTATTTTGATATCTTTTTTATTGTTTTTGTATGTTTTGGCAGTTTAAATACGTCAAAAATGATGTGTTTGAGCACTCATCAATCCCCCACACTAAACTATTGCTAGTCCCTAGCAATCTTTTTAGAAAACTTGATGAATTTTAAACTCTTTACCAAAAGCCATCACTTCTGGAGTAGCCAGGTGTAAGAACTGTGGCACACCTGATAACCGTGTGATTTTGAGCAAACCACCAGCTGTCAACGGATTTGATTAGTCTTTACCAAGAGCCGTTTGCTCCTGGACTAGCCAACTCTTGATGGACCTAGTCAACATCTTGGTGAGCTGATTACCAATTATGGATTTTCCACGGCCTTTACCACAAGCCATAATCTTGTTGGCTAGCCAACTCATTCGCTTTATGGGATATGGGGAGTTGAGGAACCATACAATTTTGGGCAAATTGCAAGCTGTAAACGGATTTGAGTTATCTTTACCAAGAGCCGTTTGCTCCTGGATTAGCCAATCCCTTTGTCGGTTAGACCTGGCGGACTGATTACCACAAAAATTTTGAAATAAAGTAAAAAAATTTTGAAAATTTTGGCCAAAAACGGGGGTACTAGGAGATATATTTTGATAAAAATTCGCTAGAATTTCCCCCCCACACTTAGAAATGAATATTGTCCTCAATATTCAAAGTCCCGGCTATTATGCCGACTCTTTGAACGTAAAAAGCCAAGATTCGAATCTAACTGTAGAAAAACCAAATTTCACTTTATTTCTATATATACACATCTTTTTTTTTTTTTTTTTTTTTTTTTTTTTTTTTTTTTTTTTAACTTATATACATATATACGTTTGTTCAAACAGCGGGGGGTTGGCCATTCCCCCACACTAGGTGGTAGAAAATAGAAAGAATCAGAGATACGGGTGAAAACCCGTAGTGTACTATTGTTTTTGTTCATCGAGTCGCTAGCTTGACTCGATCCCCGAATTCAATTGTCCTTGGGGAAAGTTTGGAGATCCGGGACAACCATGGATGGTATGTCCTCTCCAAAGTAGTGCTTTAAACGATGTCCATTCACTTTGAAATTTGGACGGTCATTTTGAGATAATTCGACGGTGCCATAAGGATAAACCTTAGCGATAGTGAATGGACCAGTCCATCGGGTTTTGAGCTTTCCCGAGAAGATCTTGAGTCTAGAGTTGAAAAGAAGGACTCGATCACCAACGTTGAAAATGCGGTTCTTGATTTTCGAGTCATGAATCTTCTTTGTCTTTTCTTTGTAGATCAAAGAGTTCTCGTAAGCTTGATCACGAAGTTCGTCTAATTCATTTAGTTGAACTTTTCTATGTGATGCGTGGGAATTGCACCAGGCTTTACCTCTCGAGGGATCTCGAGAAGCTTACAACCCCCACCAGGCAGTGTATCTGATCGTTGTAGTATAGTATAGTGACAAGTACCGGGGGATTGATCGTTCAGCTTAGGAATAGTGTCGCTAGGAATAGAAAGCCTAAATACTAGTTCTAAAGATGAGGGATGATTCTTTTTGTATTTTATATTTTTTAGAAAGCAATTAAAAATCTCGGGTTTGAAGGATTTGGGCGGAATTAGTTGCTAATCAACTAACCCAATACTAAAGATGCAATCAAAATAAAATACTAGAAATGAAAATAAACTAAATTATACTAAAGTTGTGAGCAATAAGTGGAGAAAATGTATTTACTTAGATTTCACTACTCTCTAGACATCTTTTACACGTTAATTACTTGTTATAATTGCATGGATGACGGATCGTATTCCTTAATACCATTCATGGGGTGGCACACTTAATTCCCCAATTCTATGAGCTCTTATATCCTCCTACACCATGCCCAGCACAACTATAGGGATTGTAAACAGTGGCTCATGCATTAAATACAACCAATAAAGACCTAGTGCGCGTCGGTTCATGTTTCTTAAGACGTTCAAGCATGTTACCAATTGGAGATCTGCCAGTTTTCTTAAGCCTAACATATAAATCATTCATCCAAGACAAGAATAAACAAGTAATCAACACATAATTAACATCTAGGTTTCATTAGATCCAAGCAAACACAAGATAGATCTAGCCTAGCATGATGGAATTAAGACAAGAACAAGATATAGACAACCAACACATAGACATATTGATTGAATTAAAAGAACACTTATCTCAATTACACATGCAAGGTATCAAGGGCTTGGAACCCTTGAAAAACCTGTAAAAGTTGCACCAAAATCGTACTTAGGGTTTCTCCAAAACTTTTCTCTTTTTAATGTGAAAATTAGAAAACTATATATAGGAAAAGGGGTCTGACGGCGTCAAGACCAACATTGTGACGCCGTCACCTCGCCGCCAAAACTCTTCTCGGACTGCCTTGATCTACATTTGACGTCGTGAAGACTTAATTATTTCCAGGCCGTCATGACTTTTACTCTTGACGCCCTACCTTCGTGACGCCGTCAAATCTGTACTGGGTCGTCGTGGAATTTTGCTCTTGACACCGTCAGAGAGTTACTCTTGACGCCGTCACCTACTGTTCCCAGCATGGAAAATTAAGACTTTGGCGTTTTCTTCACTTTTATGCTCCAAAAATGTCCGAATTGCTTCCTTTTCCAGATTTCATTCCCAAAGTACCTAAAATCACAAAAGGAACGATTTAGGGCAATATTTGATCAAATAAATTCAATTCCGGGCTTAAATGACCCCCTAAAAGTGGTTCATTTTTCGCCTCATCATATACCCTTACACTTGAGATTTGCTTGTCCTCAAGCAAATGCGCTTTTATTCTAATCAAAATACAAGTTAGGGGTCATTTAACACTAATATAAAAGTAATTACAACAAATAATCGTTCAACTAAAGACCAATAAACAAGCACGGAGGTCATACACTAGCACCTCACAAATAGTGTTTAGATACTCACATCTCTCTGGTGTAATAAAGTGTAAATTACAATATGGAAACGGAAGATATCTCTCACTACCTGTCATAGCAAAATACATTACCATAGGCTTGGGAAAGGATCAAACCTCCACCACATGGCGTAAGCACCTAGGATAAACTATCAAAGAGGTCTTTTAAAGGGTTGTAACGTTAGGTATAGGGATATGAAATACACGGTTTTGTTGGATAAAGGAAGTTTTACTGGTGGCGAGTTAACAATCTTGGTTAATTACATGTATAATATGGCGTTGCTAAGCCAAGACTAGACTCGACTTAAGGTAATAAATGAAAAATAACAAAATCATAAAATAAACATAGAATGAAAAGGGATGGTAGTCCGTATGTTTTTTTCTCTTTTTCCTTTTTCTATTTTTTTTTCTTTTTCTTGATTTTTTCGATTTTTTTTTTTTTTTTTTTTTTTTTTTTTTTTTTTTTTTTTTTTTTTTTGCATACACTCTTACCCTACCATCCAAAATAATACATCATAGGGAATGAACATTTCCCTTACACTTGAATCTTTACATACTTTACATTAAACTAATCTAATGACTCGAATTAGGAAAATCAAAACACTTGGAGCACTTTTAAGATTAACGTATATATGGGGGTAATAAATGATGTTCTTCCCCATTACTCCATAAAATAAGTACTTACCCATGAGTCCCAATCGTCCCAAAACAATATGTACAAGGATATGACTCGACTTAGCAACCATGTAATCAATTAGATAGTTAACTTAGGGTTTAACAAATAACAATAATGCACTAAAAATGAGCGCATACACGGAAGGCTAAGGCGATTTGGTTGTACATTTAAGTGGGGTGTAACAAATTCTTCCTTTAAGTAAGATGCTTAAAGTTAGAAACGAAAAGATAGGCTCGGAGGGGTGTACTAGGGGTTTCGTGTACTAAAAATGAGTACAACGCTAAGGGTGTGAGAAAAATTAATTGACTTAACTAGTCAAGTAATATGACTTAAATGGTCAAGTAATTATGATACGGGTTTAACACAAGGGTAATCCTAATGCCTCTTATCATGTAGTAAATCCTACTACAAGAATGTAGTCTCACTAGCGGTCTCGGGATGCATCACTAACGCAAGTTCTAGAATCTAAATGCTACCGGTACACTCATAAGCACTAATAGTAAATGCGTTTCCTATCAAATCTAAAGGCGAACCTCACATATTTGGGTGGAAATTTTTTTTGAATATACGGTTGTGTGCTAGTAATACAATCTCCTATCCATGAGACGCTTGCTATGGCTAAAGTTTCACTCCTAAATGTTGTAAAAAATTTTAAATTTGGCGCTAAAATTACACTAACAAGTATTTCTCATAGTTTTATTACACATCTACCATTAAACAAAACAAACTCAAGCGAAAGTGCATATGTAAGGTATCATCTTTTTACCCTCCCCTTACACTTAAGATGAACATTGTCCCCAATGTTCAAGTAAAGAATGTAAAAGTGAAAAAGTAAAGAGAATGAAATCAAATACTCCCCTGATTCGCTCGGTATGGATAATAAGGTGGCCAGGTTAAATCTTCCTCCAAGAAAATGAACAATCAAAGCTTCCCTTCCAGAATATAAATCATCCTCTTGTCATACATAACCTGTAAAACCTGATAAAATAGACAAGACAACCTCGCGTAAAATCGGCGGCATTCTATATAAGTTACTAAATCCTAGAAAACACGATAAGATATAATGCTTGTGGAATGAAGTTTGCAGATCTCCTGGAGATTATAAAACTTAATAATTCACAAAAACCATAAGACTCCGTTAGAAAAACAAAACTGGTAAAATTTCCAGATTTTTACACTTGACGCCGTGAGAAGTGACCTGCAGAAATTCTTATGTTAAGTTTCCGGAAAATTTCTGGAAAAACTTGGTCCTACTTCCTGGAAAATCCTGCAAAACTTCATTATGACTCAATACAAGCATTTGACTCTAACAAATACGAATATACATGTTCATTTAATATTGTGGAGAATCATGATCGATTTGTTTCTTAAAAACATATTTGGTGTTTCCCCTTACACTTATCTTTTGCAAAAATACCTTTAGGTGGAGTTAAGACTAGGCCAAAACAACAAAGTAAAGTATTTCCACTATTTAGTTTAGAAACATGATCTACCAACAATAAAAATTAAGCATGCATATGGAAGCAAATAACAAACAAACAAACAAAATCACACAAAGCATGGGTTGCCTCCCAAGAAGCGCTTTTCTTTATTTACGAGTCTTGTAGCTAGACTCAAGGTCATGGGTTACTACGTGACACGGGTGAGTTCCTCATTGAGGACATCTTTGGGATCAAACTTAGGTTTCAACTTCCTATCGGTTTCCTTAGTATGGTATGACCTTTCAAACTTTTCTCCATCCGAATCATACAAAGTCATCCTCATATGCCATGATCCGTCACCTTCTTTAGGTGGCTTCTCCCACCTCCATTTACACTTGTCTCCCTCTCTTTTCCATTTATTCCTTTCTATGTTAATGGGCATTACGCTTAAGAACTCAATCATCTTCCTAAAGACCAAGGAGTCCTCAAAAGGGTCTAGCTCTTCATCTCTAGCTATGAGTTGTTCCACCGAATGTGTCTTTTCAATGAAATCTTTCTCTAGATAAAATGGGCATTGAGGTCCTATAAAGTTCCTTTCTATCCAAGGTCTATATCTAGATGGTCTCCTATTCATCTCTACCCAATGCGGTGTCGGTTCATCATCACAATCATAACTATGCTTCTTTACATCGTACACCGACCAAGTATCGCCTTCACCTACCGCTATCATAGACTCCTTACAATCTATCATGGTGCTAGCGGTTGCTAAAAATCCTCTTCCTACCAATAATGGGCATGTAGTGTCACTAACCATGTCAAGGACGTGAAAATCTGCTAATATAGTTAACTTTCCTACGTGAACAACTACATCCTTAATCATTCCAACCAGGTGGGCAATACTCCCATCCGCTAGCCCTATCAATACCTCCGTTTCCTCTAACTTTCCTAGCTTAAGAGCGGTGAATAAGGATAAGGGAATCAAGTTGAGGCTTGACCCTAAATCGGCTAGTGTGTCGAAAGCTTCGGATCTTCCTATCTTACAAGGCAAAACAAATATACCCGGATCATCAAGCTTTTTAGGCAACTTGTTTTGAACGAAGGCGGTCCCATTTTTACCTAGCTTACACTTCTCATATTTTTCTAGGAGGGCACTATAGTAAGGAGCACGCGCTAAGACATCAATGACGGGGCGTTCAAGGTGAAGTTCTTTGAATTCATCGTCAAGGTCTTGCGTAGGAGGTGTTTCAACTATACTTTTGACCGGCTCTATATGGGGTGTTTTATTTGATTGGTCCTTTTGAAGAATTTGGTTTTGTTTGAAACATGTGCTTGTTGATTTAACCGAGTAGTATTATGGACACGAAGTGGGTGACGAAACTGAAGATATGGAATTAACGTTTAGTTTTGGGTTCTTGATTGTGTCGCTTAGGAGTGCTCCCATTTCTCGGTCATTGAGAACTTTCAACAATGCGTCAATTCTAGTGGTCATCTCGCTTTGCTTTTGTTTGAAATCGGCTTCAAACTTAGATATGCGAGCTTCTTGAGATGCCATGAACTTAGACATCAACCCTTCAAGATTGTTGGTACTACCATAATTGTTAGAAGGATTGTTGTTGAAAGTACGGTTGGAGGGTGGACCGGTTGGTTAGTAACGATTAGGCGGATTGGAAGAATTGGGTTGATTTTGTTTCCACCTAAGGTTTGGGTGATTTTTCCATGAGGGGTTGTATGAATCACCGTAAGTGTTTGGCTCGGGCTTGAAAGTGTACCACTTATCTCCCGCTTCGTCGGTACGCGTGGATACATAGTCCGCAAAAGCTGTTCCGGGGAGTTCCACACAATCACGAGTGTCGTGGGGACCACTACATAATTCGCATGAAGAAGTGATTTTGTTCACTTGGCTTGAAGGCTTAGGGGCTTCGTAAGATTTCATGAGAAACTTGACTTGGTCCTCAAGTTCCATGATCCTACGGTCGGGAGTGCTAGAATTGTCCGAAGGCAAAGATATTGCCTTGACCGTTTTGTTCAAGTCACGGGGATCATTCCAACTTTCGTTGTCATAGAGAGCAAGATCTTCTATGAGTTCCCATGGTTGTTCCGCACTAAGATCACGTAGCTTACCACCGGCCGATTGGTCAATGGCTCGCCTCGTGGAGATGTCGATATGGTCATAAAAGATTTGGACTTGGAGCCAAAGATCTATGCCATGATGAGGGACCTTTTGGAGTAAGTCCTTGAAACGAGTCCATGCTTCATAAAGAGATTCATTTTGACGTTGTTGGAACATCAAGATGTCATTTCTAAGCTTAGTAGTTCTCCCCGGTGGGAAAAATTGGGCAAGGAAACGAGTGGTGAGATCATCCCATGTGGTGATGGATCCCGCGGGTAAACGCTCAAGCCATTGACTAGCTTGATCCCGTAGAGAGAATTGGAATAGGCGTAATCGGGTTGTCTCTCTAGTTGCAACATCTAGGTCTATGGAATCTACGATTTTGAGGAAGTCCTTAAGATGTTGGTTTGGATCTTCAGAACGAAGTCCATGGAATGCACATCCGCTTTGCACCAACCGGATGGTGTCGGATCGCAAGGGGGTCACATTGGCTCCGCTGAGCTCAATGGTGTTTTGGTAGCCTTGGTGGCTAGGTCGGGAATAGTCTCCTAAGGTTCGGGGCCTAAGAGGTTCTAGTGGTGGGTTTTGTTGTGGTGGGATGACGGGTTCAAAGATGTTCCCGTTGTTCATGATGTCGGGTGGTTACGAACAAAGGCACAAAGAAATAAGATAGACTAAAGAGAACCTAAAAATAAAAATAAAATCTTACTAGAAAGGAATCTAGCAAGTATACCTAATAAAAAGAAATTCTAACCTAGACAATAACTATTCCCCGGCAACGGCGCCAAAACCTTGATGCGTGGGAATTGCACCAGGCTTTACCTCTCGAGGGATCTCGAGAAGCTTACAACCCCCACCAGGCAGTGTACCTGATCGTTGTAATATAGTATAGTGACAAGTACCGGGGGATTGATCGTTCAGCATAGGAATAGTGTTGCTAGGATTAGAAAGCCTAAATACTAGTTCTAAAGATGAGGGATGATTCTTTTTGTATTTTATATTTTTTAGAAAGCAATTAAAAATCTCGGGTTTGAAGGATTTGGGCGGAATTAGTTGCTAATCAACTAACCCAATACTAAAGATGCAATCAAAATAAAATACTAGAAATGAAAATAAACTAAATTATACTAAAGTTGTGAGCAATAAGTGGAGAAAATGTGTTTACTTAGATTTCACTACTCACTAGACATCTTTTACACGTTAATTACTTGTTATAATTGCATGGATGACGGATCGTATTCCTTAATACCATTCATGGGGTGGCACACTTAACTTCCCAATTCTATGAGCTCTTATCTCCTCCTACACCATGCCCAGCACAACTGTAGGGATTGTAAACAGTGGCTCATGCATTAAATACAACCAATAATGACCTAGTGCGCGTCGGTTCATGTTTCTTAAGACGTTCAAGCATGTTACCAATTGGAGATCTGCCAATTTTCTTAAGCCTAACATATAAATCATTCATCCAAGACAAGAATAAACAAGTAATCAACACATAATTAACATCTAGGTTTCATTAGATCCAAGCAAACACAAGATAGATCTAGCCTAGCATGATGGAATTAAGACAAGAACAAGATATAGACAACCAACATATAGACATGTTGATTGAATTAAAAGAACACTTATCTCAATTACACATGCAAGGTATCTAGGGCTTGGAACCCTTGAAAAACCTGTAAAAGTTGCACCAAAATCGTACTTAGGGTTTCTCCAAAACTTCTCTCTTTTTCATGTGAAAATTAGAAAACTATATATAGGAAAAGGGGTCTGACGGCGTCAAGACCAACATTGTGACGCCGTCACCTCGCCGCCAAAACTCTTCTCGGACTGCCTTGATCTACATTTGACGCTGTCAAGACTTAATTATTTCCAGGCCGTCATGATTTTTACTCTTGACGCCCTACCTTCGTGACGCCGTCAAATCTGTACTGGGTCGTCATGGAATTTTGCTCTTGACGCCGTCAGAGAGTTACTCTTGACGCCGTCACCTACTGTTCCCAGCATGGAAAATTAAGACTTTGGCGTTTTCTTCACTTTTATGCTCCAAAAATGTCCGAATTGCTTCCTTTTCCAGATTTCACTCCCAAAGTACCTAAAATCACAAAAGGAACGATTTAGGGCAATATTTGATCAAATAAATTCAATTCCGGGCTTAAATGACCCCCTAAAAGTGGTTCATTTTTCGCCTCATCACTATGATCACCCGCCGTTTTGAGGTCAAAATTGGCATGCTTGAGAGCCCAATAGGCTTTGTGCTCAAGCTCGATCGGAAGATGGCATGCTTTCCCGTACACAAGTTTATAAGGCGTACACCCAATGGGTGTTTTGTAAGCCATACGGAAAGTCCAAAGTGCATCATCTAATTTATCCGACCACGATGCACGATTTTCACCTACGGTTCTTTCTAAAATTCTTTTAATGCCCCGATTGGAAACTTCGACTTGTCCACTCATTTGAGGGTTGTACGCAGTAGAAAGATGGTGAGTCACACCGTACTTTTGCATGACTTTGTCAAATTTGTCATTACAAAAGTGCGTACCACGATCACTAATAATAGCACGTGGAGTTCCGAATCGGGCAAAAAGAGCTTTTAGGAATTTCACAACTACTCGGGCATCATTTGTGGGTAAAGCTTTTGCTTCAACCCATTTTGACAAATAGTCAACTGCCACGAGTATGTATTTGTTGCCATGAGAGGACGGAAATGGCCCCATAAAGTCGATGCTCCAGATATCAAAAATTTCACAAACTTGAATTGCATTTTGTGGCATTTCGTTCTTTTGTGAAATGTTTCCGTGACGTTGACAAGCGTCACAGGACTTGACCAATTCTTGGGCATCCTTGTAGATCGAGGGCCAATAAAAGCCGGAATCAAACACCTTTTTGTTGGTGTAGTTGGGATTGTGGTGGCCCCCCGTGGGACCAGCATGGCAAGCCTTTAAAATTTCAGCGGCTTCCTGACCATACACACACCGCCGGATGACTTGATCCGCGCATATTTTGAACAAGTAGGGGTCGTCCCAGAAGTAATGTTTTACATCTTTGAAAATTTTATTTTTTTGTTGGGACGACATCCCTTTCACAACGAAGTTACCCGCAAGATAGTTTGCAAAGTCGGCAAACCATGGGGTAATCGAGTCTCCACGAAATGAAACCGCATTGAGGGTTTCGAGAGGAAATGTTTCATTTATTTCCTTTTTCTCGAAAGCATCTTGGTGAGGGTTTTCAAGACGGGAGAGATGATCAGCAGCTAGGTTCTCAGCTCCTTTTTTATCACGAATTATGATATCAAATTCCTGTAGGAGGAGAACCCAACGGAGGAGTCTCGGCTTTGCATCCTGTTTTGCAAAGAGGTACTTCAGAGCCGAGTGATCCGTATACACTATGCTTTTGGTCAGAATCAAGTATGGCCGGAATTTTTCAAAAGCATACACCACAGCTAATAATTCTTTTTCAGTGGTGGTGTAATGACTTTGAGCCTCGGTCATAGTCTTGCTAGCATAGGGTATAGGCTGAAAATGTTTTGTTTTGCGTTGCCCCTATCGCATAATCACTAGCATCACACATGAGCTTGAAGGGCAAGTCCCAATCGGGGGCAACAAGAAACGGTACCTCGGTAAGCCTTTTCTTCAATGTTTCAAAGGCTTCGATGCACTCGGGGGAGAAGATAAAAGGAGCATCCTTCTCGAGGAGATGGGTCATAGGCCGGGCTATTTTAGAAAAATCTTGAATAAACCTACGATAGAAACCGGCATGACCCAGAAAGCTCCTAACACCTTTCACGGTTGTGGGATGAGGTAATTTTGCAATGACGTCCAGTTTGGCTCTGTCAACCTCAATCCCATTTTTTGAAATTTTATGGCCGAGGACAATGCCCTCTTTGACCATAAAGTGACTCTTCTCCCAATTTAGACATAACTTTGTGTCTTCACAACGTTTTAGCATGCTGTCTAAATGGGAGAGACATGATTGGAACGAATCCCCAATGACCGAAAAATCGTCCATAAAGACCTCCATAGTTTTCCCGATCATGTCGGAAAAAATGACCATCATACATCTTTGAAACGTGCCCGGAGCATTACATAGGCCAAATGGCATACGTTTATATGCGAAAGTTCCATAGGGGCACGTAAAAGTGGTCTTTTCCTGGTCTTGCGGATCAATGGGAATCTGAAAGTAACCCGAGAAACCATCGAGGAAGCAATAGTACTCATTCCCCGCTAATCTCTCGAGCATCTGATCCATAAAGGGCAGAGGAAAATGATCCTTACGGGTGGCGTCATTTAACTTATGATAGTCGATGCAGACACGCCACCCCGTAACCAAACGAGTTGGAATCAACTCATTCTCCTCATTTGTGACAACAGTAATGCCACCGTTTTTTGGAACACAATGAATTGGACTGACCCAAAGACTGTCCGAGATAGGGTAAATCAATCCGGCATCAAGAAGTTTTAAAACCTCTTGCTTGATAACCTCGTGAATTTTTGGATTCACCCTTCTTTGTTGTTGGACTGCAGGTTTGAAGTCGTCCTCCATTAAAATCTTGTGAGTACAAAATTCAGGGTCAATGCCCTTGATGTCGGAGAGTCGCCAACCAATTGCTTGTTTATGAGACTTCAAAACCTTTATAAGAGCATCCTTTTCCTCAACACTTAAGTCTTTAGCAATTATGACGGGTAATTTATCATCACCCTCCAGAAATGCATATTCAAGATGAGGCGGCAAGTCCTTAAGTTCAACCTCGGGGAAGTCATCAGTTTTCTTAACATTTTTGACTTCCTCCTTATGAAGTGTTTGTGGTAGAACAGGAAGAGGAGAGGGATCTTTGTTTAACAATTTTTCAAGTATGAGAATATCCCTCTCGAGGTCGATCTCTTGGTTATCGATTCCATCGGGAATCGAGTCACTTTTGAGAAACGCCTCCATTTCTTCTAAGATGAAGTCACTTCCCTCAAACGGAGTGAGGGAAGGAGAAGAATTGGCTATGATGGGATGCGAAGATTGAGTGAGGTTTTCACTCGAAGAATCATCAATGAAACCTAAACTCTCTTGAGCATACTCCTCAGCAGCAACATCGATGACATCAATTTGATTCACCGATTCACAGTCATAATTGGAGGAGTATCTCGAAGTTTGATTTAGGTTAAAGGTAATAGCTTCCGTTCCAACACGTAGTGTGATCTCATGCTCAAATACATCGATAAGAGCGTGCCCAGTTCTAAGGAATCCCTTTCCAAGAATGAGAGGGACCCTAGAATCGGCATCAAAGTCAACAATCACAAAATCTGCCGGAAAATGGAACTTTCCCCCTTTAACGAATACGTCCTCGGCAATGCCAAGAGGACGAGAAATCGAACGATCGGCAAGCTCTAAAGTCATGCACGTGGGAGTGAGTTCGGGAAGAGAAAGTTTCTTCCACACGGAATATGGCATCAGGTTAATGCTAGCACCTAAATCAGCTAAGGCGAAGCATTCAACCATACCCTGGAAAGTACAAGGAATGAGGAATTTCCTGGGGTCTCCAAGCTTTTCAGGAAGATTTTTCAAGAGAACTGCTGAGCAGTGCTCATTCAGAGGAGTTCTTGCCATCTCAAAGAGTTTTTCTTTATTACTCAACAGATTTTTGATTGTCGATGCAAACTTGGGCATCAAGAGAATAGCATCCGCGAAGCTAATATCAAAGTGCAAATCTTGGAAGATTTGGAAAAATTTACCCATTTGGTGATTAGCTTTTTCGCGGAGCTTTTGTTCATTGAGACGTGATGGATAAGGAATAGAAGTTTTGGATTTTGGGCAGTCCCCTGGAGTTTCTGGTGGTTCAAAGATAACACCAGGCTTACATCTAGTTTCAGGATTAACCTGAGGTTGGACGTGTGCTGTACTTCGTGGGCTAGGAGCTTGCACCTTGTCCTTTGTCACCTCAGGTTCACGATCCACTACCTTTGGAGGAGAGGAAGAAGAGGTAGTAGGAATCGCGGGTTCATCATATGAAGCACCACTTCGTGTTGTGATCGCCTTAGCATCGCCCCTCGGGTTAGCGATCATGTTGCTCGGTAAAGTAGTACCTGAGCCCGAGGTTCGATCATTTAAAGACTTCTTTATATCAGAAATCTGGCTGACCAGCAACTTGTTCAACTCTTCTTGGGACTTCATGAATTGTTTTAAAAACTCATCAGATGAAGGCCCGGTTGGAACAATCGCTTGATTTGGATTAGGAAGATTTTGAGCTCGATTGTTCGGATTTGGACCTTGATTGAAATTTCCTTGGTTTTGATGATGGAAATTCCCTTGATTCTGGTGATTGTTTCCATGAAAGTTCCCGGGATTGAAATTACCCTGACCTTGGTTCCGGTTAAAGTTTCCTTGATTTTGGTGTTGGAAACCTTGATTTTGGAAACCTTGGTTTTGATTTTGGAAACCGTGACCCTGATTGAAGTTACGTTGGTTTTGATAACCTTGGTTCACTCTATTTTGATTTTGGCCACGGTTTTGGACATTTTGGTTTTGATTAAAACCGGGAGGTCCAGGATAATGGTGAGGACGATAGTTCGGGTCCATAGGAGGGCGGTATTGATTGCCTCCTTGATTTTGGGACCCGACAACAGCATGAGCTTCATATGGAGTACCATCAGTAGCTGTGCAATTGTAGTAGGCATGCGGCCCACCACAAGTCACACTGACTTCCACTTTTTTAACCTCAGCAGGGGGAGGATGTTGTGGAAAAGAAACTTTCTTTGTTTTGGCGAGAACCAAAGCTTGGATCGCTTCAGTGAGCTTGTCAAGCTTAGCATCCGTGCTAGATTGACCCACAGAAGATGAAGAAGAAGGACCCGCATTGATTTGAGAAACAATCGGTTTGCTTCATGTAGAGCAGACCTTGGACTTGTTTTCTATGATCTGTAAAGCTTCTTTTGTGGTTCTACTCTAGAAATTACCTCCAGTGGAGGCATTGAGAGAATCCTGATCAGCTTGGCTCACGCCATTGTAGAAAGTATCGAGTTGCATCAACTCTGAGAAACCATGATGTGGACACTTGCGAAGTAATTATTTGAAACGATCCCACACTTCACCAAAAGATTCATCGTATTTTTGAGTGAACTTGGTGATTTCGTTCTTAAGACTCATGGTCTTGGAAGGTGGGAAGAATTCATTCACAAATTTTTTCACAAGATCTTCCCATGTCTCAATAGATTGTGAAGGTTGTTTTTCAAGCCAAATCCGGGCTTGTCCCTCCAGGGAGAATGGGAAGAGGAGAAGTTTTATTGCTTCACAAGGGACATTTTTGTACTTGATGGTCGAAGTGATTTTATTGAACCATCGAATGTGGGCATGAGGATCGTCCCTCTCAAAACCGTAGAATTGACTTGAGGTTACAAGATTGAGTAACCCGGTTTTGAGCTCAAAATTATCAGCCACGATGGCTGGAACAACAATGGCATCTTCGTAACCCTCGATGGGTGCTTGGAGAAGCTCACACATGGGGCGTTCTTCCGCCATGGTGACAGTGGGTGTGACAACAGTACGGATCTCAGATCCGACTGTTGGTACAGAACGTCTACGAGGTGTTCGAGGTTTCCGGACAAGCTCACGTAATGGGCTAGTGGACCTTGAAGAACGAGTGCGCATGCACTAGGGATAAAAACTTTTTGGACAATATTTTTGGCATCGTCCCGTAATCTAAAATCGGTTTTCTTTAAGAATCACCTTAAAAGAAAACCGAATCAGAAAACGTTACGATATGTTTTGTTGTTTTTTTAATTAATTTTTTTTTGGTGTTTTAACACTTTAGGAAAAGTGTTAATGACTTTTTTGTGTTTTGATTTTGAAAATTTACACAAGTGGTGGTGTTTGTACAGTGAGTGAGGTGAGATAACACTAATCTCAAAAGACGCTGAAGAAACGCGCACACCTCCCCGACAGTGGCGCCAAAAATTGATTGGTGCTAAACCGTCAACTTATATTGACCAAGGAATGGTCAATAAAGTCAAAAATCCTAAACCAATGCCCCGGGTAATATAAGGTATCACCAGGTCGTTAAATCCCGACAATGTGTGAATTGTGACTGAGCGTGCTTTGTGATCGGGTGATTATTCACAGAAAAGGTTGGTTATGAGAATTATTTGGGAATTATTAAACAAAATAGCTTAGGAAAGCTATGTGAATGATTACGGGAATTTAGGTCGAGAAGAAATTACTTAAAACCTAAAAACCATACGTTTGCTGAAAACGCGAACAAACGTACGAAAAAGTGAACGAGGTGATCTGAAAAGGCTACTGGTATAAAAATAGTATTTTTACAAACCTAATGATTAAAGAAAATTTTTGGAAATTTAAAATTAATTTTTACACTAATTTTATAATTACTATTAATTAAATACTAATTTTCTAATTAATTTTAATTAACTAAATTAACCTAAATTACAAATAAATATGAAATTAAACTTAGAAAAATAAAAATTAAACTTAGAAAAATCTAAAATACTATAAAAATAATTTTAGAAATGAAAATATATTTTTAAGACTATTTAATTAATTATTACTAATTATTAACTAATTATTAATTACTTTTTAATTATTTAAATTAACCTAAATTCTAACTAATTATTAAATTACACTATAAAATTGAAAATAAAATTTGGAAAAATAAAAAATAACTAAAAACTAACTTTAAAATTTAATTTATATTTTTATGATTTTCTAATTAATTATTATTAATTATTAACTATTTATTAATTACTAAAAACTAATTTTAATTAAGAGAAATACTAAATGATGCAAGAAAAATCTGAAAAAATTACAGAAATTATTTTTATATACCAGAAGCCTAGGAAAATTATAAAACTTGAAATTGCTTATTAATAAGCTAAAGAATAAGCCAATTGGCTTAAATAGAAGCTATCACTTCTATTAAGTTGGGCTTATTTGGAATTTTCTTTTTCAAAACAGCTTATTATAAGATTTTAAGCAACTTTTGTGAAGTGGGTTTGACTGAGATCAAATGAATAAGCACTTCAAGTGCTTAAACCCTTGACAGTTGATTTTCTTTGACCAAGAGTGAAAATAAGCTCAAATGGCCAAGTGTGGGGCCCACGATGGTGAAAACTGATGCAAATGAGTTTAATGAATAAGTCTAAACAAGTTTCACACAAGTAAGCTGATTGAATAAGCTAAAACACCACAATAAGCACTTTGCTTATTTGGTTCTGAGGCAGAAAAGGGACAACCTTTGGGTGCAATTCTAGGTGGGGTCCACAGGTCCAATGGTCAAATAAGTGGTCAGTACCTCAACCTTGGTAGGAGGGGGTTTGTATGAAACCAATTTGGGTCAATGGGACCCACTGGAATGGTCACAATGAACCACCAAAGTTGGTGGTGTGACTAAGTTGCTGGTGCACAGGGCAACAGCTTGCCCTGCAAGTGTTTTTCAAGGGTAATTTGGTCCACTAGAAAAAATTATAAAAATCAAACAAGTGCATGGATTTGTAGTTCTACTGGTAGACTTTAACCACAACAAGTTTCTAGACCTAAAACAATCCACAAAAATCACAATAAATCAAGCTATTTTTGGATTTTCTGAGATTGTGCACTTTTGACTTTTTATAAAACTTTGAGATTTGTCTTTTATGAACTTTGATTGCTGATTTAATGAATAAATATGTTTAGTTAAGATATAATATGACCAAATTAAGTTGTAATACAAACTTATGACAGGATTTGATTGGTTTTGGGCTTCAACTGTCACCACAGTTAACTGTGGTGATAATTTTCTTGTGATTTTGACTTTGGGTGTATTTGTGAACAAGAAAATGGTTTCCCTGAGCCTTTATCCACCCAAGCAACTTAATGAAACATAGAAGTGAACAATGAAGCAAATGGAACACCACAAACAGATTACAACCAAACATCCCTTTAAAAACAGCTAATGATGAAAATGTGATGAGAATAAGTCTAATCTATAAACCACTGATTACAACTATTCTAATAAGCAACAAATAAGCACTTAAGACAATACTAAGCAACTAAACTACTTAGAAGAGTAAAAATTAAAAAGTAAGGCTTACATAAGCCTTCCAAGCTAGGCAGACCAAGAACCAACAGGCCAATTCCAATCCTAATGACTTCCACAAGTCCCTAACCCACTGCCATCCATGATTCACAGTGCTCCATGCTTTCTTCAACCTTTGATCACCACTTTTTTATTTTATTTTTATTTTTCTTAATTTTTTAGTATTTATTGAAACTAGGTTTAGGGAATTAACACAAGCTTGAAAAGCTCTTAAAAAGTTGTTTTCTGAGTTTACATGAGCTTATGTATAGCTTAAACACACATTAGAACCTTAAATTATCACTTGAGAAATTTGAATTGAACTTGAAAATTGAAAATGAGAATTAACTTAATGCCTTGCTTTCATTAATGTAAAACTGAGTACAAAGAGGATTAAAACATTACTTAAGCTAAAAATTACACTACTACACTAATACTAATGGCTCATATGAGCTACATATTTATAACGACATAAAAATAAAACCTAAGTCTTCTCACATGGCTTCCACTTGAAAACTGAGAGTCCCAAAGTCTTTGTGTTGACCCCTTGACCAAATCCTCACCATTCTATTGTATTATAATCAATCCAAGCCCTTGATTGCCATTTCCCGCCAAAACTGAGATAGGGCAAATATGAGTGGAACTGGTGGGGTGTATTTATTGTGGTGGTGTAGGTTGGTGTGGTAGATGAGGGGCATTAATTGTGGGGGGGGGCTAGTGAAAAAGGTGATAGGAGGGGGAGGCAAGGTGCCTGGTTTTGCGTTGGCTGTTGGGGGGGGGGGGAAGAAGGAGGGTCAAAGGAAAGGTTTGACCGGGGTTTGTTTTTTATTTAAAAAGGAATGGGCCGGGTTGTATGGTGGGCTGGGAATAGGGGATTGGATTTGGGTTTTGGTTTTAGGTTTAGATATAATAAGGGTCCGGTTGGTTTGTATTTAACAAGGACCAATTTTGCAATTTTGCAAAACATGAGGAATGATAATGTAATTTTCCAAATTGCTTCCAAGGACCAAAAATGTTATAAATCCAAAGTCCAAAAACCATTTTTGCCATTTTCCAATTTTCAAAATTTCCCAGGGACCTATTTTGCCATTTTTGAATTCTCAGGGACCAAACTTGTAATTTTGGAAAACTTATTACCCAAGTCTAATATTTTGTGAAATTTGACTTTCAAAAGCTTGGGTTGACTTTTCCTTTCAAAATAAATGCATAGGGACTAATTTTGACAAGTTTTGAAACTTGGGGGACTGAAACTGCCAATATTGCAAACTTTGATCGTTTTTCCTTTGTTTTTGCACATTTTGCATTTAAAACACATAAAACACAATCCCTGGTATAATTTAAGTATTTTGATATCTTTTTGATTGTTTTTGTATGTTTTGGCAGTTTAAATACGTCAAAAATGATGAGTGTTTGAGCACTCATCAATGAGCGACTAGGCACACAATATTTAACAACTCATAGGTTACTAGCAAAGACCTATCATGAGGGCACCCCTTTATATTACTTTAGATCACACATTGATGCCTGTCTAATCGTTGCGTGTCATGAGCTTAATGCAATAACAAACTTGATTTTAAACTTGTTAATTGGTTATCGATACAATTAACACCTTTACTTGTGTTCAAACTTTAAACTTAAACCTATGAACATCACTCAACTTTTGTTGACTTTTAGCATGTTATCTCAGGTAATTAAGGCATGGATGTGAAAGGCACGGAGAAGGGTATCAACCCGGGCACGAGTTTTTAAATAAACATTTTCTTTATCATTCACCTAAATAAAACATATCTATGAAGATATGACTGGTCTTTCTAAAACTATTTCTGTACTCAAAAATTTTAAATGAATGATAAAATGTGTTTTCAAAACGTTTCCTATGATTGTGACAAAGATCCACTACGTAATACCCCGTTAAGTCTCCCGCTGTCGTTAATCGAATTTAGGGGGTGTTACACGTCTCTAGAAATGTCATTCAACAATGATACAGATATGTACAGATGCTTGAGCGAGAGTTATCTAAAATGGTTTCTAAAGCATGTCGTTTCTCAAAAGTTTTTTCACAATGGCTTTCGTATACTTCAGTACGAAACCTGGACATAAATGATGACTTGTGATTATTTCAGATTAGGACTCGTTCGTTCAAAGATGTAATCAATTTCAAAAAGTTCAAGTATAAACAAACGAAAAATATTTCAAACAAAAACTCGTTTTCCAAACAGAATTCTTGAGCACATTTTCAAGATTGTTAAAAAGATTTTTCAAAATCTCTCAAATTTGTGCTCAAGATAACTCCCTCTAAAACCCTTAATTGATGTTATGCTATCATTAAGGGGGAGTATGAAAAAAAATAAAAAATGTTCCGATTTCATGCAAAAAAAAAATTTGTCTATCTCTCCAAAAGCTTTTTTTTATTCAGTTGATATAAAAAATATCACAATATGCTATTTTTGAGGGGGAGAAGACATGATTAAAATGTGATAAAAAATGTTTAAATATCATAGTTGAATCTCAAAAGAGCTCAACTCAGTTATAACCGATGAATTGACGAAGCTTAAATCCACAAAAGGTGTATATTGGCGGGAACACCCAGACCCCGGGTGCCTTTTGGCACCAGCCATTGTCCACCCACAAGGAATAGCTCCGGGAAACTCTCCTGGCCTAGTAGGGCACTAACTGGAGTGAGTCGAGACTCTCGGACTCTTGAGATCTTATCCACAAAGTCTCTCCAGTGAGTCCATAGGTTTTGCGGAGGTGGGTACCTATCTAGGAGCAAAGTGTTAGGGTATTGACTCAAGAACGAAAGCCCCACCCACTGGACCAATGCCCCAATGGTATTAACGAAGCTTAAATGTCAGTACTCGAAAAGACTTTTCCTGGACGAGTAATAACTTCAAGCTAGTCTAACTAGTGATGTAAGCATGTCTCGAATAGGACTTGTCTAAGTAGAGTGTACCGTCTTGAGAGACTTTCTTTGACCTTGACCAAGACGGGTAATAATTTCAAGCTAGTCTAACTAGTGATGTAAGCATTTCTCGAATCGGTCATGTTCACTGAAAATCAATCAATTCAAAAAGTGCGAACTCTACCAAACATGTGCATATTTATCCTTAAATCATATAAGAACATGTGAAGGGGGAGTATTTCTAAAATTGCAAAACCCTCAAAGTGGTAACAACAATGTGTTTTATCATCATAAACACTTTGAGAGATTTTTCACAAAAAGGTTTTATGGCATATGATCAACAAACCTAGGATAATCATGGAGTAATAAGGTGATTATGGTTAGGTTTATGTCCAGTGATCCGCCAGAGCTGGAGGGATCTACCCGAGCATAATTTCGATAGACTAGAATTAGAAGTCCTTAGGTATGATTGAAAAAAGGAGTAAAGAAATGAAAGGAGAAAGAAGGGGTTGAAGAATTAAAAAGAAAAGTTATGAAAAAGGTTGAAAAGAAATAGCTCTCTAAATGATTCAACCTTAGGGCAGAAACTGGGTTCAATTCATATGCTATCGGTTGTTACTAAGGTGACACTGGTATTGAAGACAAGACCTCATGGACCCAGTGACGTACTGCACTAAACCTTCTAGCCACTCGGGTATCTCTTAAAAGGTACTTGTTTCATTTCTCATGGAGAACCCTGCATAATCTATCGACCGCTTGTTGATATTGAAACAGGAGACACCGCTCTAGTCTCCGACTACTAAAATATTCACTTATTGAGTCTAGAGCCTCGAGATAACATCTAAAGATCTCTTAGCAACACATGATACTTCTACACTGGTGATCCAACATTAAGGACACCAGATGTAAACTTAAGAGTCTTACGCAGATCTTAGCTATCTGCTAGAACATTTATGAGAGGACTCACTTTTGTGATTCTTTGTGTTTGAAAGGAAACTCCTGCTAGGGTCAACATCAAACAGCCCTGACAGCAGGTCACTTCGGTAACTCCTTGTGGGTTACGCTTAGTGTTCGTGGTGGTTCCAAAACGGTCTATAGTCGTGGGCTGATCTCTAGGGACTCACCCATTCGTTGATTTGCTTAGGTAGATCTTGGAAGCCCTCTCGGGTGTATCCGATTCGGGAACAGCCTTGGTAAGGGTTAGAAGGAGTCTTCACACTATGCTGTTGACGATGTATAATTCCGAACTTGTAAGTACGGGATGTATTATTGCTAACCGTTTTCATGCAGGTATCAACCACCACCATGACACCAACTTCCACATGCTCATACATACATCTCAAAGTCAATGAAAGTTCTCACAAAGATCAAGGCATAGCAAAGTTCAAAGAAAGATTCTACGATACAAAAGGGAATCTACAAAGTAAAGAGACAAAGATCAAAGTGAAAGAACGGGAACAACAAATGTATGTATCACAAAGGCTAAAGACATATGAAAATGTTGAAAAAGCATGTAGAAATGTAGAGGGGGGGGGGGGTGAATACGTTCCTCTTTAAAACTTAAATGTAATGCAAGTATAGAAAGTAAAGAGCATGGAAGAGAAAACACAAACCGGACACGATGATTTATAGTGGTTCGGAACGAAGTACCTCTTCGTCCTACTCCACTCCCTGAGTCTCACACTTGAGAGTTACTTCACTAATCAACACACTCCTTTTTGGTAGAAAAAACCACACACAAGCTTACACCAAGTTTAACGACACTAAGCGGAATGTCGAGTCCTAATCCTAGCTAGAACCAATCTATACCAAAGCCAACGTGGCCACACGAACAATCACTCTTGTCCCACTTAGATCAACACACGATCTAAGCCTTCACATGAACGAGCACTCCCGTTCACTTGAATCTTCACACTAAGACACACTTGGATCTTCACCCAATCCAAGCCTTCACACGAGACTCACTTAGATCATCATCAGATCCAAGCCTTCACACACGGACTTAACTAACTCATAGCTTACATACTAGGACACCACACACCATACAACAATTACATGACCTATTCTAGTTACAAGATTTCTTGGATCTACATCACCATCCAAGTTCACACAAATATAATTCTTGTATCTACATCACCATCCAAGTTTACACAAATATCCCCATCCTCGACTCACACACAAGTTAGAAAACAATGACATTATTTACAGAACCTATCACCTAACACTAGTTACATTTGTGTGTGGACACCTATAACATCTCGAGTCTTCATGTATGTCGAGAGTTCTTCTCTTACCCATGAGGTAGAGGAAAAAGAAAATCATAACACTAGTTACGTTGGTGTGTGGACTCAATAACACTTCGATTCTTGATGACTTTGAGTGTTCTTCTCTTGCACATGATGTAGTGGATGACGGGATCACTTATAAACACATACCAAAGAGTTATAGTTATCAAAGAATGAAAAGGAAAGTCCAGGGAATTTTTGTGCAAAGAGGATCGGTTTTTCTGATGAAAATGGTTCAGTATTTATAGACAGGTCTAGGAGCGTGGACGGTCTCTTAAAGTTGCCACGGTCCTACGGTCCCTTATATTTAAGGGACTGTCCCGACAGTTTTTGTCCTTTTTTGGTGAAATGTTACCTGGTGAAATTTTAACTGATTTGGGCGGGAAATGAAGCCGTTTGGACATTTTGACATTCAAATTTCAAATTTATTTTTCTTATAAAAACATTTCTTTATTAATACAAAAATAATTTGTCTAGTTTATTTTTGTAAAAATGTTGTCACATTTATAAAAATGTGAGGTTTAAGGACAAAAAGGTTTTTCTTTGATCACTTAAAAAAGTTGGTAAAGTGTTTGTACATACCTGAAGTGATGTCGAGAGACGTTGATGTGTGAACGAGTAACTTATGCACTTTACGTTATATGTTACAAGTTACGTGTATGTCATCATTAAAATACAAAGACAGTGTATAGATTAAATGTTGTAACGTTTGCACTAACAATCTCCTCCTTTTTGATGATGACAAATATGTAAATCGTAACTCTTAGTAAAGTGTAGAAGTTACTAGTTTACATTTCCTCTCTCCCCCTTTTGTCGAAGCAAAAAGGTTTCGCCAATGTTGAGGTTGTAGAAGATCGGCATGAACTTGAGAAGACAATCTTGAGCACATAGAATGAAAAATGAACCCCTAATCTATTAGAAAATCCCGAACACCGTCATTTAAAGAATTGAGCATGCATCATCCTAGTGAAGCCTTGCTCATACCGCCATGATTTAACCAACTCTGAATCATTTACCCAACTACTTCCGAGATCCCCCTAGCTTATTGCATCCTTATTGACTTTAGCATATCTGATGAGTGTCTAAATACTCATCATTTTATACTAATCTGAACTGCCAAAACATCCAAAAACACTAAAATATGCATCAAAATACTTAAAATATCTTAGAAGTGTGTTTTATATGTTTCAAATTTAAAATATGCAAAAACAGATAAAAAACGTACAAAATTTGCATAATTGGCAGTTTCAGTCCCTCAAGTTTCATAAATTGGCAAAACTAGTCCCTGAAGTTTCAAAATGAAATAAAAGTCAACTTAAGTCCTTGGGAAACCAAAATTATTCACAAATAGTCCCTGGATGAAAGTTTACACAAAATGGCAACTTTTACCCCTCAAGTTACAAAATTGGCAAAAATGGTCCCTGGGTATTCAAAACTTGGAAATTTACAAATAATACCCTTGAACTATGCATGAATTACAAAATGGAACAATTTTGATAACTTTTGGAAATTTACATTTTCAACCCCTAAAAATCCAAAAATTACATAAAAGGTCCTTTAAGTTTATTAAATACAAAAATACAAACTTTGGTCCTTGTGTTATTATGAAATGGCAGGTTTGGTCCCTCAAAGGAATTTTGGAAAGATGGCAAGATCAGCCCCTCAAGTATTGGCAGTTTACAACTTTGGTCCCTATGTTAATAAATAAAACCAACCGGACCCTTATTATTATAAACCCAATACCTAAAACAAATCCAATCCAAAACCTTTACCCAGCCCATATCCCTAGCCCAAAATAACTTCAGCCCAACACCCTTTTATTATAATACGGGGTTTGACCCCGTTGACCTCCCCAATACCGCCAAAACCACACACACTATTCACCCTCCACCTTCACCCATGTAATCCCAAAACCAGGGTGGTTTTGTGCCCTCTCCTCATCCACCTGTCCTCCCCAGCTCACACCCTACCCTCCTACACCACCTCACATCATATCCCACACCACAATAAATGTTTTCCCACCTACAAACCCTCCATCCACCCTCCTTTCCCCTGTTTTCTTCTACTTGACCCAAAAGCTTCAAAAAGTTGTCTCACCTTGTCCCTTCCACCTCCACAACACCCCAAGATACATTAAATGATCCCAAACCGCCTCAAACTGTCAATAAGACTTTTGGCGCCAAAATTCATTTAAACGGTTGAGATCAATTGGACAAATTCAAGGGTCAAGATTGAAGTCAGAACTTATGAGTGGTCTCCAAGGAGTCCTGACACTATAAAAGAAGCAAGAGGCAAAGGAGAAGACTTACCTTTGGATTAGCCTAGGTCATTAGTGTAACTTAATTCTACTACTTTTCTTAGTTAAAACTTTTATTGCTTTCAAATGTTGTACTTTATCTTCAAAGTAGTGTAATGAACTCTATTTTCAGTTTAAATGTCATGTTCCTCTTTAATTTCATGTTTCTCAGATTTGTACCATTTTACTTTTCCAAGTCATTTTTAAATTCTGTTTAAATATGGTTGTTTACTGGATTCCATGAGCTCATGTGAGCTATGACAAAGCTCATAAAGCTTTCAGAAACTTTAATTCAGCTTTGTTCTTTTTAATTTCAAAAATAGTTAAAAAATGAAGAAAATAGCAAATAAATAAAAAGTGTATGTTCATGGTGATGCAAGCATGGAGCAGGGTTGATGTTGGAATGTTTCTGGTTTAGGAGCTTCATGGGAAGCTGTTAGGATAGTTAGTGGCCCTTGGTTCTTTGGTATTGCAGCCTTGATCATTTGTAAGCTTGTTTTTACATTTTTGCAATTTTACTATTATGGCTTTTATTTGCTTTAATTTTCATGTTTCTATGTTTAAATACTGTTTGTTAGTGATAATCAGTTAAGAAATTAGGTTGATATGTGTTGAATTTGGATTGTGCTTTATATTAACATTTAACTGTCACTTGGTGAAATCTTTGAAAATCCTAGGCTTAGGCTGTTTGACACCATTTCTAAGTTTAAAAAGGTCCATTTTGACACTATGGGTCCTCTGGATTGGAAATAATCAGCTTATACAGTGATTTACTTTGAAAAGCTCAATTTGTATTTATTTTAAGGGTTGTTTGGATGAGATGACTTATCTGTGTTGTAGGCTATGTAGGGTGTTATCCTTGTTTGATGTGGACTCTAAATGGTCTAAGTGACTCAGTGATGGTTTCACTTAAGTGGTATAGCATGTAAATGGTCAAACTTGACACTTTGATCAAGTACATGAGTACTGTGAGAGTGTCTTACCCTAGATCCTTGCATATCTGTTTAATCCTTGTTGTTCTTTGTTTATTTCATGTTTATGATGTTTAATAATCAATATTCAGTCATTAATTTAGATTCTAATCTCACTTTAGTCAAAGTTTAGTGTTTGTGTAAAAAGTCAATGTTTTCCTATTTTCTGTTTTTGAATTAAATGTCTAATTTTATTGTGCTTTTAATATTTAGTTTCTGTCTAAAAGCTTGTAGGGTTTTGAAGTTTAGTTGCTTGTATTGCTTATGTATTTTTGTCAAATTTTATTATGCATGTTTTAGTGCTTAATTTTGTGCTTATTTTAGGCTAAATTTGCCCTGTCTCTCAGTCACAAGGCAAAAGTAACAAGCTTGCAGCTTGTTGACTTTTGATCTTGTGACTGAGCTTGTTGTTGTTAATCATAGCCCTACTTGACATTTGTTAATATACATGTTTACTTTCTCTTATTTTGCTTATTGCACAGCTTTTTCAC
Organism: Artemisia argyi; assembly: GCA_030686995.1. NCBI lineage: Eukaryota > Viridiplantae > Streptophyta > Magnoliopsida > Asterales > Asteraceae > Artemisia > Artemisia argyi. Next base: position 184,718,538 of record CM060701.1, on the reverse strand, counting down.
CACACCTTTTTATTACCAATCAACTCACTTCATTGAAGCAAACAGTGAAGTGAGCTGATATTCCAAAGCTCTTAACAAGCTCCTCAGTGGACTTGAGCTTGTGATTCTTGGCTTTGTGAGAAGCTAAGCAGTCCATCTCAAGGTCTCAGGAAGAGTTGAGCTTGTTGAGACTTATTGGATAGCTATTAGGAGCTTGTATGTTTGCTCATTCACAACAATGGACTGCTTATGCAATCCATTTACACCATTTCCTTCAAGCTCCTATAAGCTCTTTAGAGGTCATAAGCTTGTGAAGCTTGGTTTTTCATGAAGCCTAGCAACCCAAGTATAAAATCCTGTGCATCATTTTTAGATTGTAGCTTATTTGCATAGGCTGCAATCAGCTTAAACCTATCACCATTTGGATGAGTTACTGTTCATCAGTATACTCATCCAAAATCACTCAATTTCATAAGCTCATAAGAAGCTTAGTACTTGGCCCCAGCTTGTGCAATTTGGTTCAATGTGGAGCTTATCCATTAGTTTCCATGATCCAAGCTTAACCCCAAGCTTGCAGCTTATTTATAAGAGCTTGCAAGTGGCTTCTTTTGTGTCCCATTTTGGTTTGTGTGCTGATACACAGTCACATGTAGTCAAATGGGAGGTTTTTCATAAGCTTTTTACAAGCTCACTAGTGGACCCCACTAGGTGATCTTGGGCTTTTTGAGAAGCCAACTAGATAGTCTTGCTACTACCACAGCTTATTTGGACCTTGGAGCTTATTCAGTGAGCTTTAAGTGCCCAAACAAATGACTGCAGGGCTGTTTGGATCTGTATGTATCTGAATTGCTTATTGGCTTGTTTCAAGCTTATTTGCCAATCTCAGTACATAAGCTTGTACATATATATATATAATACTTGTATATATACTTTTTATACTTTACTTTTTAGTATGGAGCTTATACTAGGCTTTTGCAAGCCTCAAATCCATCCAAGTTAAGCTCAAAAGGCTTAACTGTCTAAACCTTAAGCTTGTACTTATAAGCACTTATCAGTGCTTATTTTTGTTCATATACACCTATTATACTTGTACATACACACTTTTGCCTTTTATCTCCACTGTATAGCTTTTTCAAGCTTATCATGAGCTTATAACTCCACTGAGAGCCCATAAGCTCAACTGTGTGGGTAATAAGCCCACGTATGGCTTATTTCTAGATTATACAAGTCTTGTTTTTATTAAATATGTATAATATCTATATATATATATATAGTTTTATAAAAAGAAAAACCAAAACAAACCTTTAACACTAGTGATAGCTTCTATTTAAGAAGTTTAAGGCTTATAAGCTAACTGTGTTGGAAATAAGCTGTTACACAGCTTATTTCTAAGATTTGAAAAAGTTATTTTTATTAAAGTTGCTTATAATTAGCTGTGTTTAAGTTTTGTAAAAGAAAAAATAAAAAAATAAAATAAAAACCAACTTTGCTAGTTCCTCCCGGGTTCCATTTTTGGTTTTTATTTTATTTTTTTATTTTTTCTTTTACAAAACTTAAACACAGCTAATTATAAGCAACTTTAATAAAAATAACTTTTTCAAATCTTAGAAATAAGCTGTGTAACAACTTATTTCCAACACAGTTAGCTTATAAGCCTTAAACTTCTTAAATAGAAGCTATCACTAGTGTTAAAGGTTTGTTTTGGTTTTTCTTTTTATAAAACTATATAAATACAGATATTATACATATTTAATAAAAACAAAACTTGTATAATCTAGAAATAAGCCATACGTGGGCTTATTACCCACACAGTTGAGCTTATGGGCTCTCAGTGGAGTAATAAGCTCATGATAAGCTTGAAAAAGCTATACAGTGGAGATAAAAGGCAAAAGTGTGTATGTACAAGTATAATAGGTGTATATGAACAAAAATAAGCACTGATAAGTGCTTATAAGTACAAGCTTAAGGTTTAGACAGTTAAGCCTTTTGAGCTTAACTTGGATGGATTTGAAGCTTGCAAAAGCCTAGTATAAGCTCCATACTAAAAAGTAAAGTATAAAAAGTATATATACAAGTATTAATGTCCATGAGCTCCCCCTAGCTCATTGCATCCTCTATAACTTACATCAAGGGTTAGTTTCAAGCAAGAAGGTATGTAGATGCGCCAACACTTGCAAATGCTCCCCTTGGTGTATGCTCAAAACTAGTTTTGGCTACCAAAGAATCGAGCAATGAAGTAATGCTACAAAACAAAGTTAGTAGACAAGTGCACATATATAATAATGATATATATAGCAAGACATGCATGATTCAAATATGATTATTCTAAAGCATGGCATGAGAGGGATTGAAACTAAACATATAATAGTTGATTAACACACCATTCTCTAACATCTTCCAAGATAAGTGTCTAGTGTCTAGGTGATATGGGATGAGGATGATATGCTCCTAGATATGGATGAGGATGACTCTCTAATAGTAGATAGGAATGAACCAAAATAAAGAGAGTATGTATTGAGCAATAGTTTGGCAAGGATGGTGTGAAGATGAGACGGAAGATAGGAGACTTTATAATTGAAGTTGGTGGTTATACATGTGTGTGTGGGGATAATGAAAGGAACATTTGCACTTACAATAAGTGAGGAAAGGATTGGAATACGAGCATCCTTAAAAGGGCATCATCAAGTAGATCGACGGAATGGGAGACATCAAAGATGTAAATGTGACAAAGGAAGATGGATGATATTATGGACTCTTACAAAGGAGTTTTTGAAGGAATTCTCATGGGTGGTACCAATTATATTGGATTTGTAAATGGAGGTGGATATGTTGGTGACAATGAGTGTTCTTGAAAATTGAGGTTAGGATAATGGATGATTGGGAATCAAGGAATTTTAAGGTGTTTTTTTTGTTGACGACCGAAGGTAGATATGTGAAATGAGGTGGTGATGACTCGACAACACTTGAAGCTTGGATATCTTCTTTGTGTTCTTCACTTGCTAGGAAGTGGAAAAGACGCATTTCATAATGAAATTCACTTAGATATGTGAAATGAGGTGGTGATGGCTTGACAACACTTGAAGCTTGGATATCTTCTTTGTGTTCTTCACTTGCTAGAAAGTGGAAAAGATGCATTTTATAATGAAATTAACTTGACTTTTGACGACATAGACAAATATGTTAATGAGTGTATGGATATGAAGATTGCCCTTTGTTTCAATGAGCGACACAAGGTTGAACATAGGTTTATGTATCATGAAAGGTAGTTTGACCTAAATGGGGTAGGTTGTAGTGGTGATGACACACTTGTTTGGTTACATGGCGGAATCTTCTTGTGAAGATGACTCGGTAGAGTAATTGGTGGATGACTCTTGGTTTCTTTGAGGGCATGGAAATAGTGGATGACTCGATATTGGTAGAACAAGGATAACTTGTTTTCTCATTTCATATTGGTGGTTTGAGGTTTTAGTGATGAAAGGTTATGAGGAAGATGCTTCTTTTTGAGTTTTTGACAAGGCATGATGTAGGAAGGTTCAAAGTATTGCAGAAGAGGAAAAATAGTGAACCAGTTCGTGGAACCTTTACTGGGGATGGTCCTTTAATTCATTGGACAGTCCTTTAATGATAAGGGACCGCCAATGCAATAAGGGACCGCCGTCAGTAAGGTGCAGAGTCCAGTTTTCTGTTTTTCCCAGATCAAAGGATAGGAGTAATCAAATGATTAAGGAATGGTTTAGGTAATAAGGTGGGATTGTGACACTAGACATCCTAAAGGAAGATTATGATCTAGTGTGAGGATAAATAACACTAGTTGCATAGTAATCAAAGATTTAAGCATGTAAGCCATTTAATCATGCATCACATAATAATCAAGGATATTGGCATGTAAGACTATATGACATCTAAGAGGTATCATGAAAGGCATACTTAGTCCAACAAAGTTTAGGTGCACAAATAACATGTAAGTCATGTAAATAGATGCATACAAAACATGATTACTATGAAGAAAATCATTAAGTAAAACATGTTGGCATTTAGCACACAAGAGCATGTATCATGGACATATATCAAGAATATGACATTAGAAAAGTTAATTCAAAGCAAAATCTTTCTAATGAACATGCATTCAATAATTAAGGAAGTAGGCATTGAGCATTTAAGGAGTCATGAAGACATTTAATCATATTATACAAGAGCAATATGTTGTTTACACATACTAAACACATATATGCAAGTAATCTAGGTTGTCAAGAAGTATCCTAATTACTGCTTGTTTAAAATCCAATCCTAACGGGAGACAAAGATCATCGATGTAAAATGTCTTTAGTCAAATGTAGGAATGGCAATTTTTCATGTTAGAGAATGGGTATGAGACTATTACTAGCGGTGCTCAATTAAGGCTAAACACGACCATTTTTACGGGTTTACCACAAACCCAACTTCTCTCCTGGAAGCAATTCAACCGTTAGGTTAAATTCAATTTCTAGTGCAATAGGTTCTCCAGTAGCCATTCTCATATTAGAAAAATTGGAATTCCTATACTTTCCCATCGAGGTTTTCCAAAGATGATATTGGCCAATTCCGCTAGAACATATCTTAATATAACTCAACTATCAATATATTAAAAGTCTGTTAATGAAAACGACATGTATTACACAACATCCTAACAAAGGCAAGTGCTGTATTTAAATCACGTGTTTTGGTTTCAAGAATACTCTATAGTAAATCTTGAGAAAGAGAGTCTAATAAAGATTACTTACCTTAATTGATCTTGTAATCTTTTACTTTATATTATTGAGAGAAAACATATTGTATCATTTAACAAACATGCTTATTTAAGATAATGACCTTTTTCACTCTTATGAGTTACAATGAGAACAAGTATTTTAGTTATAATGTGATTTACAAATTTTACTTGTTTATGTAGTGACACACGTTGTATAAATTATCCTTTTGAGATACATGTTATCTTCTTGAAGATTGATGATGTATTATATGTGATGTTCTTACTTGACATGTGATTTTGAGTCTTGACTCGTTCATGAGCAAATGCTACATATGTTGTATGTTTGCTCGTGTTTTTTTTTCGGAAATGACACATTTACATATTGCGTTGCAATGTAAATTGCTTGAATATTTTGAATGAAACATCCAAGTCGTCAATCCTACTTTGTTGTGTATTTTAATCATCTTTTAGATATATTAGTCTTAATGATTGGAACACAACCTTTGGACTAGGAGACTCAATATGACATCATCAACACAAGTGTGAGTTATGATCCGATGCATATTCTTTTTGTCTTGATAAGGATATCATTATTTTCATACCAATCGAGTGTGATTGAGTATGTAGGTTCAAGATGATATGGTATGTTATATCTTGAAGCTAAACAAATAATGACTCCAATTTCATGTCCACACTCAAAAACCTGTCAATTAGATTTGATAATAATATCAATCATATTTTGAATAATGAATCGATATAAGCTCGAAATCTTTCTAGACCCTCACAACCACTCTTTTTAATAAAGAAAGATAAGTAAAGATTTATGGAATGTGCTCCATCAAATTTAATACTTGTTATATGTGTGAGGTTACGAATAATGACATGTTAACTTAATGATTCAAGATAGTCATTTATTATGTGTGTGAAAACTATTTATTATTACGTGTAATATGCATAGTTTTTTACATTACATAAGTATAAAAATAATTATCCTAACCATTCTTATATAATACATAACAAAAAAAATAGTTTATGACTATATGTTTGAAACAATTAGTGTGTGTTCAAATATATACAAGGTTCAAGAATACATTTTCTTTTACTTAAATACTAATGTATTACTATAAACCTTTATCTTGTTTAGACAACCTATGGCCAATCAAGATAAGTGCATGTAATGCTTTAGAAATCATGTTTAAACAGTGTTAAATATTTTAAGGTGGCGTATTTTAACACTAGAACCTTTGGAAGGATAATGTTGTAAAACAATTGTTTTCGTCACACATGATTGATCAACTTAGTTTACATATCTAATTGAGTTACTAAAACATTATAACATAAGCAAACAATCAAAAGCAAATAATTATTTAGCATATTACACATAACGATATTCGTAGTTGTTTAGCATGTTAGATACAACAACATATACTTGCTCGATTTTGTTTTTGAAAATAATTTTCCTCCCCAATTCAAGAGTTAATTAATATCAAGACAATGAAAGCATTTTTTAAAAATTCATTTACTTAAGATGTCCGATTCGAGAGCTTTAGCAAAAAGCTAGTCTTACGTTAAAACGTGACATACGGTTTTGACTAGTATGAAGTATTTTGCATTGGTGTAACAACCGTGGTTTCGGCAGGTCAGTTTGACTGATAGTCTTGACTCGGTTGACGTTTGTTTGGTGTGTCTTAGATGTTTGAAGTGATATAGGTGAGTTTTAGCAGTAAATCCCTTTGCGTAAATGGTTTTATTGTGATTTGGAAAGTTTGGAATTTGGGAAAGATTATTTTGATCACCTTTGTGGTGTAGAAATGACTTGTGAAGTTTTAGTATTTTTTGTGTTTTTGCGTAACGAGTTTTCGTTCATGTATTTCAGCGTTAGCAAGTTACGAGGAGTTTGTTTTGATGTGTTATGCTTATATAAGAGTGTGAAAATCTATTTTTAGAAACTTTATTTTGAAAATGATTATTTTCCGGTTTGTCGTAAAATTAAGGTTTATGGCGAAAGACGTTAGGATTCGTTATCGGAACACATAAGATATAAAAAGTATGAGGTTTTGAGTGTAATAAATAAATTTTATAAAAAAAATAAAAATAAATATATATAAAGAGAGGGGCGGCCAAATATTAGGATAAGGGGGAAAAAGTAAACCAAATTTGATACCAAATACAACTATAAGCCTTAAGGGTTATCCACTAATAATATAAATACAAAATAAAGACTCCCAAATCCTTTTTTCCTGCATATTGAAGTCGACCACAAGGAGAACAAGAAGAAAAAAATTAGGGTTTCATAGTTTTCAAGCAATAATCAAGAATCAAGGTAAAATCCTTAAACCTTATGTGTAATTAATTAATTATTGTTATGATTCATGTAATATTTATTATGATGGAATCTAGGGTTTATATACTTCTGTAAATTAATGAAGTAAAACATGTTAGGATCATTAGATGTTAATAATATGGAAATTGGTTAAGGGAATTGAGTGTAAAACGCGTTAGATTACGTGTTTGGGTTTGGGCAGAAAACTATAGCTGTAAAGATGTGAGTGTAAATAACAGATGGTGAAGAGTTAAGTCACGAATTTTAGGTCTAAATTGAATTTTAATGAAATAGCTTTCCAAAAAATCCAGCCATGATTGATTTCAAGGTCGGGAAGTTGGTCTTTTGATTTTTCTTTGTTAAGCTGTCACGAATTTGAGTAGTTGACAAGTTTGATTTTCTTTTGAGTACTTGTGTGTGTTATTGGTCCATGGCCTTCTAGGATTAGCTTTTATGCTTATGAGTGACCATGGTAAAATTTTGGAGTGAGTTGTTGAGCTTTATTTGTCATGATTTCATGTGGGTGAATGTACCCAAAAATTTTGCATTTTCTGGTTTTATAAGTGCAAGGGATTTAGTGAGTGTTAGGTTATGGTAATGGTTAGTATGGTGTCTACGAGATCCATGGCATATGAGTCTTAGACATCCATCATATGAGTATTACATGGGTTGTAGCTTTTAGTTTGGCCTTGTGTAATGTGGATTATTTTTGTGTGCTATAGATTGTGAATTGTTTTTATGGAAGCTGCGGAGTTTAAGGTGAGTTCATAGTCCCATATTTTTACTTTGTTTTAAACTTGGGATGAGAATGATGCTTGTCTTAAATATTTGAGTTATTGTGATTATGTGTGTGTCAAAAGAGCTTGGACTTATAATGTTATCGTATGCATGCTATGTGTGATTATTTGCTTGTGTGGATATATATGTGTTCCAATTAGGAGGATGCGTATCATGTTGCTCGCGCATGCGACCTAATTGTGGTTTATTGGGGTCGGAGGACACGAGCCGTCCTGTTGCAATTATTGTGGGGTCGGAGGACACGAGCCGTCCTGTTGTAATCATTGTGGGGTCGGAGGACACGAGCCGTCCTATTGGTTGCCTTATGAGTGTTGTTGCCTTTGTGTGTGATTATTGACTTGCAAATAAATGTAGCTATATGATAACTGTAATTATTTGTCCAGCTATATTTTATAATCACAGTAATTTTGGTTGCCTAGCGTGTATGAGTCTTAAACCTATGAATCTCACCAACGTTATGTTGACATTTTAAGCATCATTTTCAGGTGAGCATTCTAAGGCTATGATAGAAGGAAGTGATTAGACGAGAACTTAGTTGCATTGGCAGTGGTTTATCTGAGTGTTTGGAGTTTATTATGTTGTTTTCTTTCGGGTATTGTTATGACACTTTGTGTCTATACTTTGCCATTTTTATGCATGTAGTTATTCTCTATATAGACACCATGTGTTGTGATGATATCCATGAAGTTACACCCGCGCGTTTCCGCCGTGGCGGGGTGTGACAGATTGGTATCAGAGCCTTGGTTATACAGAATTAGGTGGTTGAACCTAGACTATAACTTAGGAGTCCCTCATATAGTTGCATTTAGGATCTATGTGTAAGTATAGTATTTTATATGTCTATTTTCCTATATTTATGAGATGTTTTATTGAGTTTCGGACGTCTATTATATCCCTTATACGTAGTATTGTATATATCGACTTTATTATATCGTCTTTCGCGCGTAAGATGCTTCGTTGGACTACCGTTGTCGCTATCGGATGTGAGAGAAGTGGTAGGATGAAGCGGACTAACCGTAGAATCTGAGTTCCCAATAGCATGTATCCATGTTCAGACAAGGAGAGGACGTTTATGGGAAATGTTTGTGGAGAAGAAGTGGAGAGGTTTGGAACCACGATGACTTCTGGAGATGGAGCCATTACCAAATACCCTTGGTAGTGTCCTCACTTCACATAGGAAGGAGAGGTGGTTTAGTCTAAATCTCGTGAGTTGTATGTACTTGTGGATCATGTGGAATTACAAGAAAAGAATAGAGATGGTTTTGCATGTTGTCGACTACCTCAACATGTAGGAAACGTGAATGGGTGGTTGAGTAAAGATGAAAGGGAGTTAGGATGGAATGGTGTGGATTCGGATCTAGAGTCCACAGCCAGTAGTAAGTTGAATTGATCTGAGTGGGGAGATAAGTGCGAGAGTGGAGTTTGAGCCATTGTGCGACGTCTTTTGTTTTGTGCTATGTTTTGGAATTCGTATATTGTCTTTTGCCGTCTGGAGCCATGTTGGAGCGTGATTACTCTTGGATATTATATCGACCTTATCCAAGTGATTTTGATTGAAGAGTTTACATGATCGTTGGAATTGTTCCATGTGAGATGATTGTTTGCAACGTCTTTTGTTTTTGTTTGCATGATTGTTTGCATGATGTGTTACCACAGGAGGGAGTACACTTATGAAAGGGGGCATAGATAATTATGGTGGCCAACATGATTATACATGTGTCACAACACAAGTGGACTTGCAAGTATGATGGCATGGATTGCATGGTGTATTAGGTGCTATGTGGTATATATGTGCGTTATCATTGAGATGTGTGGTTTTGGAAGTAAGTATGCGTGTGGAATAGGCTTATAACTATGGTCGCGAACATAATTATAATGGTATCACAGACGTGGACTTGTGACCATTATCGCATTGATTGATGTTTGTGGTTATATGTTGTGGAAGATGGTATGTGCTATCATGTTGGTGATGGCTGTATGGTTACAGAAGTATTCTCTTAACCGTTAGGGCAGTCGTTATATGTTGGGGTATGTAGGTGGTGAGATTCCATCCTACCTATCATATGTTGATACCTCAAGTATCGGTGGGTACTTATGTTGTGGAATTTAAGTTGATTCGGTTGCTAGACACTCCGTTATACCTAATTCTTTGGTTGGCATTCCTATTTGTACCATGATGGTACAGATGCCATATTCTTTCTATTCGACGTCGTGATAGGTGTTGGTTAATCGAATTCATTTTTATTGGATGCTGGTTCGCTTCTTTGGTTATTCCTTGCATTCATTCCGCGAATGATTATTATATTGTTTTTTGAGTATCATTGGTTCGTGACGAGTTGGTGTGGATATTTGATCCCTCATTTACACACACCAATTGAATTTCGTGACATCTTTTGTGACCTGTTAGTATCAGTGTTTTTCTATGATTTTGGTTTGATCGTTGTAAGAATGAGTCTGTAAGTTTATCGTTTGGTTTTAAAAATTCATTTACTTCAGATGTCCGATTCGAGAGCTTTAGCAAAAAGCTAGTTTTACGTTAAAACGTGACATACGGTTTTGACTAGTATGAAGTATTTTGCATTGATGTAACAACCGTGGTTTTGGCATGTCAGTTTGACTGATAGTCTTGACTCGGTTGACGTTTGTTTGGTGTGTCTTAGATGTTTGAAGTGATATAGGTGAGTTTTAGCACTAAATCCCTTTGCGTAAATGGTTTTATTGTGATTTGGAAAGTTTGGAATTTGGGAAAGTTTATTTTGATCACATTTGTGGTGTAGAAATGACTTGTGAAGTTTTGGTATTTTTTGTGTTTTTGCGTAACGAGTTTTCGTTCATGTATTTGAGCGTTAGCAAGTTACGAGGAGTTTGTTTTGATGTGTTATGCTTATACAAGAGTGTGAAAATCTACTTTTGGAAACTTTATTTTGAAAATGATTATTTTCCGGTTTGTCGTAAAATTAAGGTTTATTGCGAAAGACGTTAGGATTCGTTATGGGAACACATAAGATATAAAAAGTATGAGGTTTTGAGTGTAATAAATAAATTTAATAAAAAAAATAAAAATAAATATATATAAAGAGGGGGGCGGCCGAATATTAGGATAAGGGGGAAAAAGTAAACCAAATTTGATACCAAATACAACTCTAAGCCTTAAGGGTTATCCACTAATAATATAAATACAAAATAAAGACTCCCAAATCCCTTTTTCCTGCATATTGAAGTCGACCACAAGGAACTAGCATTCTAATTGAATTGCTATAACAACGTGTGTGCGAAATCGTAGAGAATAATTCCAATTGGATTATTTGGTGGTGATCAATAATCGAATTATATAAACCCTAACTAATTAGGGTTTGTGATTTGATCTTGATTTGGGGTTTTCATAAATCTTAATTGCGTGAAAGCTAACAAAGTACGCTTACTATTTAATTTAAGGTTATTAATTACATATATTAGATCTATGACTTCCGTTGCGTGCTTTGTGATTTATGTTTTTTTTATATGAATGTGATGACATTATGGCTATGTTGTCATAAAATATTACATGTGGTTGAGTTAGGAGCATTTTAAAAATTCTTGGCATTATCAAAGTTACATTATTATTAGAAAGCTTAATTGGTGGATATATCATAATGTAATAAATGGTACTCCAAAGATATACGTTGTATGCTGTTACAAATACTACTAGCAAAGATGAGAATCATACACAAGCAAGATCAAGAATTATAGACAGACTACCTAAGTTGTTATGATGTCGAATCTAAAAAGTTGTTAACATTTACTTTGAATACATACAAAGTTATAAGTCATTTCAGCATCAGATTTTATGGCTTATCTAATGTTGTTATGACAATCTGTGAGGGGTTGAGCCGTCATTATATTCAAACGGTTATCAAAAGAAAGCACATTTTAGTATACATAAATTGATACACCATATCTGAAAATACATTTACAAATAGTTTGATAAAATAAGGTTCTTGATACACGATTATAGAAACAATTGCACTGAAGCGTATCTTACCTTGATGATTGATCAATCAGTAGATAGCAACATCAATTCCTAGGTTATTTGGTTAAATATATTTTGTTGAGTTCCTAATTGATGTAAAGTTGGTGCATAAGGTTCAGAATAGAAGGCAAAATCTTATAAAAATATTCCATGTTTTGTCTTTTATGTCTTTTAACCTCATAACAAGGTAGCTGTCTATCATTGTCCTTTGTCACACACAAAAACTTTCCTTGACAAGTTGTTGTAAATACGTTAGTGACCATGTGTCAATGTGTGTTTAATTTGAGAAAGTTTGAGACAAGGAAGTCTTACCACAAGTCCTTGAAGGTAATGGTTTCCACTTTAATTGCGTCACGAAACATTAATCAAGTTACATCTTTTTAAATTTATATTTCACCTGACTTTTTAATGTCACAAAGCACCATTTGGATGTTTACTAGTATAATTTTGCATCAATATATCATACCTTGGATAAGGGCTGTTTTTAAGGTTGTGCAAGTTGAGCGATTGCTTAGAGCATTAAAATTTTAAGGGGTCTTAAAATTTATCTTATTAATAATTATATGCATGTTTACACATGTTTTTCATGAAAGAAAAAATATTTAGATAAGAAAATACCTTAAATAGAAAATATGTTAATAAGTTTAGTGACATTTTATATATAATATTATTTCTCGAAAGCTCCCATTATTTGATTTCATGGGCACTCAAAAATTTCATAACCTCATGGGCCGTCATTGTCTTGAATAAAGGATATGCTTCAAATAGGTAAATAGGTAATTAAAACATTAATAATCAGGTAATGACTGTTTCGGTATCACTGTTATGAATGTATGCCTTCCGATTCAGAATGGTTTTTTTGTCTTGTTCAGTGTCCTATATCTTTAATGCTATTATATGATCATATCTACTCGTATTTTGTGGGTCCTAATTTTCATCATTACTGCAGAACCCTTCCCAAGAGTGTTTTAAAAAATGGAAATGATTTAGATGTCTAACTCATGTGACTACTTTTGTGCCTAATTCATTCATTATTTGACACATGGATTTCATAATTTCTCTCTCTTCAAACTTATCATTGATCATGCCAAGTGTATGGTGATATTTATTAGGCATAAAATTAGGCATGCCAATTAGGCATGCCAATCACTACTCTTTAAAAAAAGACGAATTTGACAAGAAAAAGAGTATATGTTTAATTAAGTATGTGACAATGGCAATGGACATTTTGTTGTTTCCACCAGCTAATTAACTTGTGGCCCCCCTGATGTTGAAGACACTCTAACTCTTATTTTGTTATGATTGTTTAAGCAAATCTAGTTTTATCATGCCTTTATCATGTGTACTAAATACTCCATAAATTCGGCGATTCATATAATAGCATTAAAGCATAAAGCAATGTGTTTTTAACGGCAAACATCAATAAAGGCTAGCAAGCCGCCAGAGAAAAGAAATTACAAAGATTTTGTACAAACTACGATTGGACTGTTGATCCAATTAATCCAATTTTTTTTTTTCCTTCACTTCTCTGAGAGATTCATGTATGTGTTAAACAACATATTTCATTGTTTGAAACACAATAAACATTGGATGCATAAATTGTAAAAAACTATAATCACAAATATATGGAATTTACTTATAGAACCTTCATGGCACAAGAGAGAATTCAATAAGTGATCTCACACTGAACATATTTCATAAAATATTTGAAGATTGAAGTAACTATAGAGTTGTCATGTTCATTGTATAAGGACCAGATATTATGGATTTACATAAAAGATGTGTCTTCTACATAGTTTACGACTTCTCAATCGGGTTTATTATTATTGATGTTACTTGCACATTCGTAGAAATAGGACCACCTGATCGAAAAGAGATAAGAGTACAAAAAATTTATAGCGAAAAGATGCTAACATGAGGTGTTTTATGGGCCATTCTTTAATGCTTAAATATAAGGGACACCTCCTTGTCGGGTCTTCTTGCACGCCTAACTTAGTGCTTCCGTTGTTCTCGATTTTAGAAGTGTTAGAAAATGAAACTCCGTCACAAGTTATGTCTTATTGATCTTCAATTTATAATGGTAATTACATTTGAAACCCTATAAACCCTAAACCCATAAATTGGTTTGGGCCTATTAATCTTTTAATACTCCCAAATAATTAAAGCAGTGAAATCGTGAAAACTTAGATTGGATGACAAACTAAATAAACATTAAAGCAATAAAAGTTTTGTTGATTAATACGTTAGACAAAAAAACAGGGACAAATCTTTATCTGCAGCAGCAAAAGCAAATAAAGCGGTAGCAAAGCAAAAATACTAAAGCAAAAATTAAGTTTAATGACGACATTCAACAATAAGAGAAAATTAATCTTTATCATGCAGCAACACTTAAAGCTTAGCTACACCTAGGTGTAGCTAACATAGCTACACCAATATTCCATTTTGAGGTATAAAACATTAAATTTTATACCCGATTAACACCATAAATCATTTGCACAATATAATATTTCATAACTAACATCTATCATTGAGATTTACACAAAGTTGGCTATTGTTGTAAACGTAAGATGTTAGTATTCATTTTCGCGACTAAACCTAGATTCAAAAATACACACATAAAAATTAGTGTTGACATAAATAATGTCTAAAAACATTGTTAGCATTCATCGACATCTCTATGTTTTGATAATCACAAAACGTAAATCTATTAAACTAAAAATTATGTCTTAAACAAGTATTTAGCGATAAATATTTCACTTTACATCCAAATCACTTAAGGTATGGATAAACAAAGTATTTATTGTATTCTATGATCAAAGGAACATTTTCTCAAAGGAACATTTTATATCTTTTACAAAATCATTTTTGGAATTAAAATAATATGTTTAAATCATTATAAATATATGAATTCAAATTTTTAACCAAAAATAACAAATTTAATCCAGAAAAACATTCCCCACAAAAGGACAAAAATGTCCAACGTTCTGGAGGGGCAGCTCCCTTAATGATTAAGGAGACCGGTCACGCTCCAGAACAGTAAATTTTTGGCTATAAATACTGGTTCATTTCACAGAATTTTCTCACCTTTTGCACCCCAAAATTTTTTGATCTAAATCCCCATTTCCACTTCCTAAAATCCTTTGATCATATATACATTAATTTTTGTTTCAAAGTGATCCAAGCCTCACCCTTTCAAGTGCAAGAGAAGAATACTTCAATCTACCAAGACAAGAAGTATTACAACTTGTTGTGACATCCACATTCATGTTGTTAGAGCATCATTCATTATATCCATTTCTTTGTGTAATTAGTTTTGAATATTTGATAGAAGATAGATTAGCAAGTTGTGTTGATATTGTGAAGTATATAGTTGTAAAGAAGGAGTTGTGTACAATGTTGCAAAAATCGTGAATCGGTCCCGAGGCGGTCGAGGGCCGTGTAGCGATTTTTGGCCGATTAATCGCCGATTCCAAGGTCCAAGGCCGATTAATCGGCCGATTACCTTGTAATTCGCTCCAAGGTCCAAGGCCGTTCAGCTTGTAATCGCCGATTAATCGGCCTTGTAGGCCGATTTTTGCAACACTGGTTGTGTATATTAAGTAGATAGGTGTGAAGAAGAAGTAGTGAAAATTTTTTAGTGACTAGGTGTGAAGAAGTAGTGGTGTAATTTTAGAAGTTGTGAATAAGGTGTGACTAAGTTGTGGTGTGTAAATTGGTGTGTAAGGTTTTCTCCGCCATAAGGGAGCTTGTTGACATAGTGAAGAAAACTCTCGAGTTAGGTGCTCGGGGAGTGGAGTAGGGCAAGGAAGGTGTCCTTGTAGCCGAACCATTATAAATCTCTTGTCTCGCGGTTCGATCTTTCCATCTCTTACTTCATTCATTACTTACATTATTATAGCTTTAATATTTAATTTTAGTTGTTTATATTGTGCAAGACTTGAATTCACATAATATCGAATCTAAAATTTTTTAAAGTAAACAAAACGCGTAAACAAACCTTTTATAACGAATTAAAAAGACGTAAAACTATTCAACCCCCCGCCCCTCTTCTAGTTTTCCATAATTGGTATCAGGAGCCACGTCAAGCGAGATTTTTAAAATATATTGTATTCTAAAACTTGCAACGATCTATGGAATCTGAAAAATATTTAGAAGGGCAATCTATGCAAAGACCACCACTATTTGAAAGTGATGGATTTTTATATTGGTAAAATAGATTCGAAACTTATGTGAAATCTAAAGATCTTGATCTTTGGCATATTATTACATTTGGTGATTTTCCCCCTGTTCAAAATAATTCGGAAACTAAAATGGATGAAATTGTACCTTTTGAGAAACAAAATGATGATTTGAAAAAGAAACGAGCAAAAAATAACGAAGCTAAAATGGTAATTTATAATGCATTACCACGTAAAGAATATGAAAGAATTTTTATGTGTGAAACTGCAAAAGAAATTTGGGATTCACTACTAATCACTTACCAAGGTAATAGTCAAGTCAAAGACAAAAAAATAGATCTTCTTGTACAACAATATGAACAATTTACGATTCCGAAAGAAGAATCAATAGATAGTGCTTTTGCGAATTTTAACACTATTATCACAAGTTTAAAAGCACTTGATGAGACTTTTTCTATTAAGAATTGTGTCAGAAATTTCTTAGGGCATTGCATCCAAAATGGCGAGCTAAAGTCACGGCTATTGAAGAATCAAAGAACTTGATGATGTTATCACTCGATGAGCTTATCGGAAATTTGAAGGTCCATGAAGAAATTATAAAGAGAGATTCGGAAATGATCAAAGGAAAGAAAGAGCAAGTCAAATCTCTTGCACTAAAAGTCAAAAAGGAACTTAGTGACGATGATGATTCAAGTGACAAAAGTGAAGACGAAGAATATGCAATGGCCGTAATAGAATTTAAGAAATTTTTCAAGAGACAAAGAAGATTTACTAGACAATCACGAGACAAAAAAAAATTTCAAAGAAATAGAAGTGATAACCACGGGAGAAGAAAGTGCTTTAGATGTGGAAGTCCAAATCATCTCATTGGCGAATGTCCAAAGCCACCGGGTTATGAAAATCAAGGCGCCTTCGTTAGTGGAACATGGAGTGATAGTGACAAAGAAGAAGTGGAAAAACCAAGAGATGAAAAATGTTTTGTAGCCAAAGCGACCGATGAAATATGCTTAGGAATAGACTTGGAGTCCGATGAATGGATCAAGGATAGAGGATGTTTGAGGCATATGACGGGGAACCGTAAGCTATTTTCTACATACAAGGCATACAATGGAGGTAATGTCATTTTCAGTAGTGATTTGCGTGGAAAATCATTGGCAAAGGTACGATCTATCAAGACTCGCTTACTATTGAAAATGTTGAGCATGTAGATAATTTAACATATAACTTACTTAGTATAGGCCAAATATGCGATAATAAATGTAGGGTTACCTTTACGGATAGGGATATCGAAATACTTAAGAATGGAAAAGTCATAGGTAGAGGAATTAGGAAAGGAGGCATATATGTTATAAAACTAGGAAACAAACCGGAAGATAAGATATGCCTAGCAACTGTAGATGAAAACTCCACTTTGTGGCATAGGAGATTAGGACATGAAAACATGCAACAAATACAATCTTTAGCCTCTAAGGAATTAGTTAGAAACGTGCCTAATCTAAGATATGACAAACACCTTTGCGATTCTTGTAAAATTGGAAAACAAGCTCATGCAAGTCACAAAGCTAAGAATATAGTATCAACTACTAGATGCCTTGAATTATTACATGTGGATCTATTTGGTCCATACGCTGTGCGGAGCTATGGAGGAAACCATTATACCTTAGTAATAGTAGACGACTATTCACGATACACGTGGACTAGGTTTTCTAAGTGACAAAACCTGTTGATATAAATAATGTTTAAAAACGTTATTAATATTTCTCAATAAACCTATGTTTTGATAATCACAAAACTCAAATCAAATTAAGTCAAGATTAAGACGTAAACAAGTATTTAGTAACAAATATTTACCTCCACATCAAATATCACTTAAGGTATGCATAAACTAAGCATATTATGCATTACATGATCAAAGGAAACCTTGTCTTAAGACATAACATTTTATAAAATGATATTAACATTTTATATATATTTGTAAATCATTTTTGGTATTGTTATATTAAACTACAAAGATATGATTTCAAATTTCCAACCAAAAAGGGCAAATTTTATCCAGAAAAACTTTTCAAACGTTCAGTAGGGCGGCCCCCTTAATTTTTCTAGGCGGCCCCCTTAATCATTAAGGTGACCGCCCACTAATTAAGGGGACCGGCACACTCCAGAACAGTATTTTCTGGCCCTTTAAATATTGGATCATTTCACATATTTTTCTCACTTTTTTGCACTAAAAACTTTCTGATCCAACCTCCATTTCTATATCAAAAATCCTTTGATCATATAACTCATAAGTCTTTGTTTCCAAGTGATCCAAAGCTTCATCTACTCAAGTGCAAGAAGAAGAACACTCCTCTACATCCATCTAATTGTAGTGGTGTTGTGATTAGCTAGTTTCATATTGTAGTAGTGTTAGATATTTGTAAAAGTGTTGTGTGAATTTGTTGATTGTAGAAACTAGGTGTGTTGTAAAGTAGTTTAGTAGTTGTGACTTAGTTGTGCATAGAAGAAGGTGTGAAGTTGACAAGGTGTGAAGAAGGTGTGAAGTCTTGAAGAAGTTGTGAAGGTGTGAAAAAGGTGTGAAGTCTTGAAGAAGTTGTGAGATTGGTTCTAGCTACGATTAGAACTCGATATTTAGCTTAGTGTCGTTAACTCGTGTAAGCCAAGGTGTGTAAGGTTTCTCCACCATAAGGAGTTTGTTGACATAGTGAAGAAACCTCTCGAGTGTGGTACTCGGGGAGTGGAGTAGGGCAAGAAAGGTGTCCTTGTAGCCGAACCACTATAAATTCGCGTGTTGTGGTTTGATCTTTCTAACTCTATCTTTTCTTCATTCTATTTCAATACTTTCATTATTAGATTAGAATTGCTTACATTGATTGTTACTTGAATTCACTTGAGATCGAATCGAAAGTTTTTTTAATAAGCTTCAAAATATTTTGGTAATAAATTTAAAAGGACGTAAAACTATTCAACCCCCCTTCTAGTTTTCCACAATTGGTTTCAGGAGCCACGTCTAGCAAGATCTTTAAAATATATTGTATTTTAAAACTTGTAACGATCTATGGAATCTGAAAAATATTTAGAAGGGCAATCTATGCAAAGACCACCACTATTTGAAAGTGATTGATTTTTATATTGGAAAAATCGATTCGAAACTTATGTGAAGTCAAAAGATCTAGATCTTTGGCATGTTATTACTAATGGTGATTTTTTACCTATTCAAAATAACCCCGAAACAAAGAAAGATGAAATCGTACCTTTTGAAAAACAAAATGATGATTTAAAAAGAAAACTTGCTAAAAATAATGAAGCAAAAATGGTTATTTATAATGCGCTACCACGTAAAGAATACGAAAGGATCTTTATGTGTGAAACCGCAAAAGAAATTTGGAATTCTTTACTAATAACTCACCAAGGTAATAGTCAAGTCAAAGATAATAAGATTGATCTACTTGTTCAACAATATGAGCAATTCACGATTCTGGAAGAGGAATCAATTGATAATGCTTTTGCTAGATTTAACACTATTATCACAAGTTTAAAAGCACTTGATGAGAATTTTTCTAGTAAGAATTTTGTTAGGAAGTTTCTTAGGGCTCTTCACCCAAAATGGCGAGCTAAAGTGACAGCTATTGAAGAATCAAAGAATTTGTCAACATTGCAACTTGATGAATTAATTGGAAATTTAAAAGTCTATGAAGCAATTATAAAGAAGGATTCCGAAATGGTCAAAGGAAAACGAGAGCAAAGCAAGTCAATCGCCTTGAAAGCTAGAAAGGAATCTAGTATCGAAGATAGCTCATCTTCCGAAAGTGATGATGAAGAATACGCCATGGCACTAAGAGATTTCAAGAAATTCTTCAAAAGGCGAGGAAGATTCGTAAGACAACCACATGATGAAAAGAAAACATTTCAAAAAATTAAGGATTATAAGAACAACAAGAATGAAAGGAAATGTTTCAAGTGTGGTGATCCAAATCACCTTATTGGAAAATGTCCAATGATGACAAGAGATCAAAATCAAAGAGCATTTGTTGGAGGAGTTTGGAGTGATAGTGATGAAGATGAGAAAGAAACGACAAAAGAAGAGAAGTGTCTTATGGCGAATACATCAAATGAGGTATGTTCCGAAATCGAATATTTTAGTGATGAAAGCTTATCATTAGATGAAAAAGACCTAGATAATGAATATAATAGGCTATGCAAATTAGGACAACTAGTAATGGCCAAAAACAAATCACTAAAATACATAAATAATCAATTGGAAAATGAAGTACTAGAACTAAAAATTAAAATACATCAACTTGAAAAAGGTAAAGAAATTTTTGAAGAATGTAAATCATGTCAAGAGATTAAAAGTGAAAACGAAATACTTAGAGAAGAAATTCGCAAACTTGATAAATTTGAAAATAGTAGTCACTCACTTAGTAAAATAATAAGCATTCAAAGAGTACCCGGAGATAAAACCGGTTTAGGATTTAACTCAAACGAAACTTCAACAAGCGAGATTAAAAATGTCAAATTCGAAAATGAACTTAATGAACAAAAACCTCTAAAATCTAATCCTAAGTATATACTCATTAATGATAGAAAAATACCTCTTGCCAACAATGAAGAAGTTAAAGCTTTTTATAAACCGTCTTTAAAAACCGAAGTAGGATCTTCTAAACCTAAGACAAGATCTAAAACTCCACCACCTAGAAAACCAAATAACCCTCATCCTAGGCCTAAAACACCTCAACCAAGAAGAAACCAAAATAGGCAAAACTACAATAACAATAGTAATCAAATGTGGAACTATCAACAAAGCTACAATCCTTGGGGTATACTACCACCTTTCATGCATCCTAGTCAAATGTTAAACATGTTTGGACCAAACAACTTTGGACCAAAGAGGCAATGGGGACTGCATAGCTAGATGAACACTCCTTGAGGCAATCTTGAAGTTTTCTCACCATAGACTTGTTCAAAGTCTATATGTCATCTTGAAGATTTTGAAGATTTTTGTTGAAGACCGCCGGGTACGCCATTCTTTCACAACTCATTGCCATGCTTAGATAAATATGCTTTGTTTGATTACGTTGTTTGTATAGATATAGCTTGCTATTTTCCTCTATTTGTTCGTTCATATATATATATATATATATATATATATATATATATATATATATATATATATATATATATATATATATATATATATATATATATATATATTCTCATACTTATTATATTAGATACATATATACATATACATATATATACATACTTGCACATAACCTAGATACGTCATTAGTTGACTTTCTAGAACTCCAGGAAATTGTTCGTTATCGAACCCTTTCCTTCCCCCTCGCGAAATTCTATTATTTCTACTTTTAGAAGACTCATGATGATGAAGAGATATGAGTCAAGTGGACTATTATCATGTAAGAACGTCTTCGCACATGAACACTATGGATGAAACAAACTCCTTTCGCCGACTATATTCTATCTCCGTTATCATCTCTCAAACCTCACCTATCAACCCATCATTCACTGACATTTATACTTATATATATATACATATATACATATATACACATATTCACATATTCCCGAACACACCTCAAATCCCTCATCAACTTAACACTTTGATCATTTTATCCAAAATTGTCAAAGGTACATTTTAATTATCGAAACGGTAATTAAAAATTGTTAAGTATTTTATCATCGTGCCTATAAACGGTTACGTATTTTTGATATATTATAAATCTAATTATATACGTATAAATATATTTGTTCCAGAAACTAATTCCGCGAAAATTCAAAAATTTAATGGGCGGCCCCCTTAAAGATTAAGGGGACCGGCTTGTTATCGGGGGCGGTCCCCTTAATGTTTAAGGGGACCGGCCATCTGACACTCCAAAATTCCTTTTCCACCTTAAATCCATTCCCAAACACTCCATTTGTTCATATATTCCTCCCTCACCACTGCTGTGAACGAACCAAAACAACCAAAACCACCAAAATTCTACACCAAAACACCAATCCGGGGTTGTTTCGCAAGGGGCAAACGTTAACCAAATGTATAACAGCATCTTTTTTAAGTTTTCCAACATACATTTCATCACATTTCATTCAATTTGGTGTCTAATCAATAATTAGGCATTTTATTAAAATTTATTTTAATTCGAATTTTAGTGAAATAGAAGCTAGGAATTGAACAACCAAATGCTTCCCATAGGATTAGGATGATGTATTGCAACTCAAACTTAGTATAACATATCATTTTGTCAAAATCATTAATCGCCCATAAACCCTTGTTGAATTTCATTTTTCAAAAGGCACATTGTTGATATAACTCTTAAAAACTAGTTAAAACTTACTACATTACATTGGTTCAATGTTGTAAACAATCAAAACATACTTCTCAATTCGTTATAAAATGGTTCATGAAGACAACATGGGCGTTTGGTTCATGAACAAATTATAATTATATGTAGTTATTTGAAACTTAAAACTAGCTCATAAAATTTGTTAAAACTATTAGAATCAATAGATGTCATCAAGATATATAATCAATATATATATATTGATGTTTTAGGATATTTTTATCTAGTTAAGGGAGCGTTTGGTTTATCTCGAAAAAGATATTTTGAAAACGAAAATTCACATTTTATCCTTTTAAACATGCTTATGTTGTGTCAAACTCTTATGAAAAAGCAAGATATATAATCTAATATATATCTAGCCTTACTTCGAAATGAATTATGATATCATACTCTTTGACATCATATATTCCAAACGAGTTTAAAATCAAAATAAAAGGAACATTGTGAAACTACTTCTTAGAATATTTTTTTTGTGTCGAAGTAGAATTTCGTTCCACATATATTGCATATAATTATACATATATATATATATATATATATATATATATATATATATATATATATATATATATATATATATATATATATATATGCATGATAGTTGTTTTTATCTTAATTTTATTTTTGTTGTTATATTGTTTAGGTGAAAATGCCAAAGACCACGGTTGGTGATGTCTCCAAAACCAAACAATACATTCCAAAAGTTTCCTCTACTCCCGGCATGTCTCCTTCAGTTGCATGTTTCTATCGTCCCATTGAAAATAGAAACATTCACGAAGGAAGAATTGTCGATCCATCTTTCTATGACTCTGATCAAACTGAACGAATGTTCTCCAATATTCGTTTTGAATGTCTTTACCAAATCAACGTACCAATCATTCCTCCTTTTATCCTCGACTTCTATAGCCAAGTGACGGTGCAAACCGATCCCTATGGTCATCTTCTTATTTTCCTTCATGATCCAAAATCAATTCATCACTCTTACTCTTGCCCAATTTGGACAAATTCTAAGAATCCCATACAACGGCCAAGCCGTATTCTCAAATGAATGGGATCTTTCCTCACTTAAAAGAAATCGTCCTCAGGATGGCCCATACTATTATGAGATTCCTAGTCCTGATGACATTCGTCAACTGCTTGAACTAGAACGTCGTACGACTAGTCGAGTAATCAAGTCGAAGAATGTCGATATTCATGCAAATCAAGTCCTCCTCAAAGAGCTAAGCCACGATATGAAAAAGTGGGAAGAACTCATTCGCGAGAATGCGTTTGGTACTGGTGGTCACCGTGATCATGTCACGGCAAGCATTGCCCACATGTTATATTGTGTAATTGCTGAAGAGCAATACAATTTGGCTTATCTTTTTGTTCATCGAATCATGTCCGCCAAAAACACCCCAAATGCCAATCTTCCTTACGGTATGTTCCTTACACGACTTTATCGTTATGTCATGGAACATTACCCTCATCTTCAAAGAGATTACTACGTTCAAATCCTTCCTACTTTGAATCAACTCACTCTTGTTCGTACTCGTCGTTCTCGAAGTGACAAAGGAAAATCTTGTGTTCCTTTGTAGTCTAGGCCTCGTGGGTCTACATCTCATCGTGAGGATGATGATGATGAGGAGGAAAACACCTCACGTGTTAGTACTCCATCCCCCATGACCTTTGTTGAAAATCTTTCCGATATTGACGATACCAAGTATCAAGTTCCTCTTCCTCATGAACGTACCGATGAGCTTCTCTTCACTCGTCAAACGTCCATTATCAACCGTCAACAACAAATACATGAAGAACTTCGAGGAGGATTCAAATCCGTTGGAAAGATGTTTAGGAAGATGATTGGGAAGAAGAAGAAGTAGATGATATTGATGTATTGCTACTTATTATTATTAGTTTCTATTAGACATTTGTATGGTTTGTTATTTGTCCGATTTATTCGGAAATACTTATGTTATTTCTTGTTTATCTCTTGGATGATGTTTAGACTTTAACTATTATCATGCTACTATCTTAATGTTATGCTATGTTTTTTTTTTTTTTTTTTTTCAAAGTGGAATATAATATGTTAATTTGCATGCAAAATTTGGTTATATATATATATATATATATATATATATATATATATATATATATATATATATATATATATATATATATATATCATCATTCCTAGAGTATATACTTCTAATAAAGCTTGCTGGAAATACACACTTGAAAAATCACCCATTTCTGCAAATTTTGGGTTTCTGGTCGTCTGGGAAAACACCAGATGGGCGGCCCCCTTAATTTCCTAGGCGGTCCCCTTAATCATTAAGGGGGCCGGCCTACAATTAAGGGGACCGGCCATCTGGAACTGGATTTACTGTTTTCTTTTACATCTTGTAAACCCTTTCTCTAGTATCAGCTACCATTTCCCATTTTAACCCAACTGATTTTAGAATCTCATTCAACCATTTCAAATATTTACCTAAATCAACCATTTCCATACTATAAATTCCCTCCATAATCACCATTTTCATCTCATCATTTCTCATCCAAATGATCATGACTCCACCAAGCACCTCAAACTCCAAGGCCTCTAAGAAACAAAAGCTTGTGATCATCCCTCCAAAACAACTCTTCATTGACTTAACAAATGAAGACAACAAAACCCCATCACCTCCACCAAAATGCTCATCTCCAAATGCACCTAATGCACCATCCAAAACACCTTCCACTCATGGGACTTCCTCATCCTCCATACCCTCAACCTCATCAATCAATGACTACATCAATTCACACTTGTCACCACAAGTATCATCACCACATCCTACACAAGAACCTATTTCCACCCATCTTGCCATCTCACTTTTACCAATAACACCACTTGATGCTCATCTCTCATCTCCACCAATTACACCACCATTCTTTGCCAATCCCGTGCCTTGGAGGTTACTTGAATCCCATGGGGATACTTGTCTTTGTTGCATCCACAACCGAACCATTATCTTTGGTCTTAGAGATGAAATTCAATATATGTTTTCATATATTGAACATTTGCTTACTAACCCACCACCACCACCAACTCCACCATCCTCTCCAATTATTCCTCCACCACAATTCGCACCCATTCCTCCACCATCACCATCATGCTCTCCAAATTAAGCATATGATATGCTTAATAAATAAAGCCTTTACCACCCTTTTGCTTGCAAGCTTTATGAAGTCTATGTACTCTTTGCATGATGATGTATTTTTCTAGTTGTTAGTTTATGTACTAGCTTTCCTACTTGTAATCCGTATTAGTACTACTTGTATTGTTGTGTCTTGACACAACCATTGCTTTAATATGAATGCTTCTTTTCAAACATGCTTAATTATTTTCTTGTCACCTTATATATGTTTGCATGTATATACTTGTGCTTCTAATATTTTTGTTTTGCAAAGCATTCCATAGCTCGTTCTCTTGGTGCCCCCAAACGAGGAGGAGTACACATCAAGGGGGAGATATCTTCTCGTCAAATTTTCACGTTTGAAAATTATCGGCATAACCTTTTTGATTCTACAAAAAAGGGGAGAAGTAAATATAAACTAACTAAAATACTTGTTTAAAAACTAATTTTTTAGTTAATGAGTTTAAGTTTTGTAATCATCAAAAAGGGGGAGATTGTTGATATAAATAATGTTTAAAAACGTTATTAATATTTCTCAATAAACCTATGTTTTGATAATCACAAAACTCAAATCAAATTAAGTCAAGATTAAGACGTAAACAAGTATTTAGTAACAAATATTTACCTCCACATCAAATATCACTTAAGGTATATATAAACTAAGCATCTTATGCATTACATGATCAAAGCAAACCTTGTCTTAAGACATAATATTTTATAAAATGATATTAACATTTTATATATATTTGTAAATCATTTTTGGTATTGTTATATTAAACTACAAAGATATGATTTCAAATTTCCAACTAAAAAGGGCAAATTTTATCCAGAAAAACTTTTCAAACGTTCAGTAGGGCGGGCCCCTTAATTTTACTAGGCGGCCCCCTTAATCATTAAGGGGACCGCCCACTAATTAAGGGGACCGGCACGCTCCAGAACAGTATTTTCTGGCCCTTGAAATACTGGATCATTTCACATATTTTTCTCACTTTTTTGCACTAAAAACTTTCTGATCCAACCTCCATTTCTATATCAAAAATCCTTTGATCATATAACTCATAAGTCTTTGTTTCCAAGTGATCCAAAGCTTCATCCACTCAAGTGCAAGAAGAAGAACACTCCTCTACATCCATCTAATTGTAGTAGTGTTGTGATTAGCTAGTTTCATATTGTAGTAGTGTTAGATATTTGTAAAAGTGTTGTGTGAATTTGTTGATTGTAGAAACTAGGTGTGTTGTAAAGTAGTTTAGTAGTTGTGACTTAGTTGTGCATAGAAGAAGGTGTGAAGTTGACAAGGTGTGAAGAAGGTGTGAAGTCTTGAAGAAGTTGTGAAGGTGTGAAGAAGGTGTGAAGTCTTGAAGAAGTTGTGAGATTGGTTCTAGCTACGATTAGAACTCGACATTTAGCTTAGTGTCGTTAACTCGTGTAAGCCAAGGTGTGTAAGGTTTCTCCACCATAAGGAGTTTGTTGACATAGTGAAGAAAACTCTCGAGTGTGGTACTCGGGGAGTGGAGTAGGGCAAGGAAGGTGTCCTTGTAGCCGAACCACTATAAATTCGCGTGTTGTGGTTTGATCTTTCTAACTCTATCTTTTCTTCATTCTATTTCAATACTTTCATTATTAGATTAGAATTGCTTATATTGATTGTTACTTGAATTCACTTGAGATCGAATCGAAAGTTTTTTTAATAAGCTTCAAAATATTTTGGTAATAAATTTAAAAGGACGTAAAACTATTCAACCCCCCCCCCTTCTAATTTTCCACAAAACCCAAGCCTTTGGAAAATTTGAAATATTTAGTAAAATGATTCAAAATATATTAGGATGCACAATAGTCACTATTAGGACGAACCATGGTAGGGAATTTGATAACGAAGTACAATTCGGAAAATATTGTTATTTAAATGGAATATCTCTCAATTTCTCTTCTCCTCGTACTCCTCAATCAAATGGCGTAGTAGAAAGAAAGAATATGTCACTAAAAGAAATGAGTAGAACAATGTTAAATGAACAATCCATCCCACAAAAATTTTGGTGTCACGCCGTAGATACATCGACACATATAATTAATAGAGTATCAATTAGGAGAATTTTAGGAAAGACTCCTTATGAGTTGCTAAGAGGTAGAAAACCTAACTTAAGCTACTTTAGGGTATTTAGAAGTAAATGTTATATTTTAAACACTAGGGATTACCTTACTAAGTTCGACTCAAAATCATATGAAGGAATAATTTTAGGTTACTCGCAAAATAGTAAAGCATATATAATACTTAACAAACACACTATGAAAGTAGAAGAATCATTAAATGTAACATTTGATGAAACACCACCACCTCCTAAAACATTAACTTTAGAAGATGATGACTTAGTTGAAGATGAAGCTATTGAGGTTAGTAAAACAAAACCCCTAGGAAATGATAATGAAATTATAGACTAAGAAGACAACGAAGTAGTTAATATTAAGGAATCTAAATCACATCCATTAGATAACATAATAGGAAATCTTAATCAAAGAACCCTTAGGTCACAAGCGTAAGATAAAAATAATTTCTTTTGTTTCCTCTCAGCAATTGAACCTAAGAATATTAATGAAGCATTAAAAGATGAAAGTTGGGTTATGGCTATGCAAGAAGAATTAAATCAATTTAAGGCAAATGAAGTTTGGGAATTAGTCCCAAATCCAATGAACATGACCATCATAGGAACTAAGTGGGTATATAGAAATAAGTTAGATGAAAATGGAATAGTAACTAGGAACAAAGCTAGGTTAGTTGCCCAATGTTATAATCAACAAGAAGGAATTGATTATGACGAAACTTACGCCCCCGTAGCTAGATTAGAATCTATTAGAATACTACTTGCCTATGCATGTGTGGTTTGGTCCTGGAAGGTCAACTAAATTGACGAGGTGACTGGTCAACCAAGTCAAACGTCTCAGACCAACTAACCAAGGAGTATAGTGAATCCCCGGGTCGTTATGTCCCGACGAGGCGTGCAATTGTATTTGTGAACGTTTTAAATGATCAGGTGATTTAACAGAAAGGTAGGGAATTTGATTATTATGATTAAACTACGAGATTATGAATGAAAACAACTTAGAAACACTTTATTAACAATTACTGATGATCAGATAACTTAAAAACGTAAGTTAAACCTAAAAACGCGCGTTTGGATTTTAAATTAAACGCGAACACGCAAAATTAAAAGTGAAACGGGAGCAAATAAAGTCCTACGAATGTGAAAATTATATTTTTACAATCCTAATGTTATAAGAAATTTTTTAGAAAATTAAAATTATTTTTACAACTATTTAATTAATTACTATTAATTAATTACTAATTATTAATTACTTTTTAATTAACTAAATTATACTAAATTACAAATAATTATGAAATTTAACTAGAAAAATGAAAATGAAATTAAGAAAAATCTAAAATATTATAAAACTAATTTTAAAACAGAAAATCTATTTTTCCTACTTTTTAATTAATTATTACTAATTAAAACTAATTATTTAATTAATTTAAACTAGATTAAATTATAAAAAATACTAAAAGGGATGAGAAAAATCTAAAAAGGTTACTAAAAATCCTACAGGTAATAAGAAGCATAGGAAAAATTTAAAATTAGATGTTGCTTATAAATAAGCTGAAAATAAGCCAAAAGAGCTTAAATAGAAGCTATCACTTTAATTATTTTTGGTTTTTCTTAATTTTTCTTTTACAAACCTATTAAACAAATGTAAATGAGCACTTTTTGTAAAGGCACTTTGATTGGAATTGGAAAATAAGCGGTTTGAGTGCCAAAAAGCTTAACAGCTTGTGATTTCAAGCTTAATAGGATTTAAGGAACTTGAACAAGCTTATATTAAGGCACACAGTACAAACTTGAGATAAAGTAAGCTACAAACCGATGAAATATACTGGAGGGAAGCTAAAACAACTAGAAAGATACACTGAATAAGTTTATTATTACAAATAAGCAACCCCAAGGCCTCACAGAACCACACAGGCCTACAAACTGAAACAAGCTTAATTTAAGCCTATCAAATAATCTAGGAGGCATGAGTTTAGCTTGGAATCCATGAGTTAGGTGTATGGGCTTTCCACAAATTTGGTTCACACAAACCTGAGCTCACAGATAAGCTCTCCAAGAGCTTGTGGAAGTGGCTAGGAACACTGATCACTCAGTGTTGACAGTGTGATGGGACAAGTTAAATAAGCAAAATTTAGCAACTAATTAAGCATTTAAAGGGACACTAAGCACATGCATAAGTAATAGGCCAGAAG
Source organism: Artemisia argyi (assembly GCA_030686995.1). NCBI lineage: Eukaryota > Viridiplantae > Streptophyta > Magnoliopsida > Asterales > Asteraceae > Artemisia > Artemisia argyi. The sequence goes on along the minus strand of CM060701.1, from coordinate 184,688,717 downwards.
TGGTGTCAAAATCAACAATAATCCAGGTCTAAAGTCTATTAATCAGCAAGTGGCAAGCTCATGAAATCAAGCCTAGACCACAGATGCCCCGGTGCAGGGCATATGCATGCCCTGCAAGTCAGATTAAGCCCTCAAATAAGCCAAGGGAAAAATCACAAAAATAAGTTGATGGTGGATCTTTGTAGTTTAGGTGGGACACTTTAAGCACAAAAAATTTCAAATCCTAATTCCCCTCACAAAATTCAGGAAAATTCTTTCAAAAAATGAGATTTTGACCAAATTGCCATTTTTGACTTTTTAATTTTTTGTAACACAGTTGACTTTAATGAACTTTTGCAGGGATTTAATGACTGAAAATGTTGTTCTAGCTTACATTGAGATTAAAGTGACCTAAGTTAACATTATCTAAACTTGAAATGGTGATTTGGAAATCAAAATTCCACACAGTGTAATAGTTAAGCAAACTTGAATGGGGTTTTGACTTTCTTTGCAAATAAGGCCCAGTTTTTAGACTTTGACTATCCTATTGAGGTTTATTGTGACATGTTTAAACAGAGAGCAATCCCAGAAACATGCTCAAGCCCACAGGTTACAGCTTAACCAAACACCCCTTTAATCTAACACTTACACTATGAACTAATGTAAATCACCACAGATTACCCAATTAATGATCAAGACATCTAAATTATGGCTAAATGAAGCAACATCCACAAGTATATACTACTTGATCCTAATCAGAGATGCAACCATACAAATCTAATATTGTGATAGTTAATACTAATGAAGCTTATGCAATTCAAATCTAGCAAACAGATTAAACCAATGATTAACTAAACATAACTACACTAATGTATACAACTACAACATTGAATCAATCAATTAAACAGTAACTACTTTAAATAACTAAGGATCCAAATCAAACTCAGAAAAAGGAAAACTACTAAAAATTTTTTTACGAAAGTTCCTCCCTCAGCTAGAAAAGAGGGAGCTCACTGAGCTTGCCTATCTTTAAGATAGGCAGAGACCTTCCCTTATTGTCTCAGCTTATCACAAATACCTCAGATTCCTATGCTTCAAACCCCTTTGGCTTTTGCTTGACCATGTTTTGACCTTCAAGGCTACTAGCATTCTAAGATCCAAACTAACAGAGCAACCTATTGTCCCCCATGGGACTTTAAACCAAACTTCATTACTGCAACTTCTTATATTCTTCTTTCTTCTTATTTTTTTTTTACTTTTTATTTTTATTTTTCTTTTTTTTTTCTTTTTTTTTTGAATTTCTTTTTGTAACTTTCTTTTTCTTTTCTAATTTTTGCTTTCTTTTGATTCAACTGAGTTAAATAAGATTAAGGTAACTTACTGAGACTAATGAAGCAACATTTAAGTAAGATACTGAGAACTTGAGAATTTGAGTAAAAATACTAATTTGCATAAACTAAACTGAAACTTTCATTGAACTTAAACTTTTGAAAATACAAAGATAAAACTAAATTGAAATACATAAATTACTAAAAGAGAGATGCCCTAATGGCTTACAATTGCATTTCATTTATACTACATATCGTACTAGGGTTCTCTCCTCTTGTTTGCTTCCTTTTTGAGAGAAAACAGTTGTAAAGTGGTCCTTGTGCTTCCTGGAACAAATCCCCATCGTCCAATAGAGTTGTAATCAATCATAGCCACATACCCAATTTAGGCGCCAAAACAGTTGTGAGGTGGATTGCTGACCTGGAGGGGGGGAAGGTAATTATCAATGTTGGGTTGACTTTGTTGGGGTAGAGGTGGAGTAGGGTGGCTGGGTAGGAGAGTTGGAGAGGGGGGGGGGGGGACATAAATGTTAGAGATGGCAGGGTGGGGTGTTTGGTTAGGGCGGCAAAAAGAAAAGAGGAAGAAGGGGTTGACTTTGTTGACCCCGTTTTATTAATAAAACTATGGGGTGGATTGGGTTTTGGGTTAACTTGGGCCTGGGTAATATTTTTGGACCAGGGTTTGCTTGGTTTGGATTAGGTGGATTGGTTAGATAATACAAAAGGGTCCATTTGGCTTGTGTAGTATTATTGAGCCCAGGGACTAAGTGTGACATTTGCTAAAAATTGAGGGTTCACAATTGTACATCCTTCAAAACATTCCAAGGGTAATTCCTGCCATGTTTCAATAATCCAGGGACCATAAATGAGATTTCCAAAAACAAACTTTTCCCAGGGACCATTTTTGCAAAATCTGAAAGTACAGGGACCAAACTTGTAAATTTTTGATATATTTTCACCCAAGGACCATTTTTGATAATTTTTTACTTATAAATTCCTTGGGTTGACTTTTCTTTCAAAATAGTTGTTCAGGGACTAGTTTTGTCAATTTTTGAAAGTTGGGGGACTGAAACTGCCAATTGTGCAAACTTTGTTCTTTTTTCATTGTTTTTACTCAACTTGCATCTGAAACGTATAAAACATAATCCCTGGGATATTTTCAGTATTTTGATGCATTTCTGAGTGTTTTTGGATGTTTTGGCAGTTTAAATACGACAAAAATGATGAGTGTTTGAGCACTCATCAATCCCCCACACTAAACTATTGCTAGTCCCTAGCAAACTTTTGAGAAAACTTAATGGATTTGAAACTCTTTACCAAAAGCCATTACTTCTAGAGGAGCCAAATGTTTCAGTTCAAGTAAGAACCATGGTACACCGATAACCATATGATTTTGCGCAACCACCAGCTTTCAACGGTTTTGATTTGTCTTTACCAGAAGCCGTTTGCTTCTGGGCTAGCCAACTCTTGATGGACACAGTCAACATCTTGGTGAGTTGATTACCAATTATGGTTTTTCCACTGCCTTTACCACAAGCCATAATCTTGCGGGCTAGCCAACTCTTTTACTTTTTAGGATATGGCGAGTTGAGATACCATACAATTTTGGGCAAATTGTAAGCCATAAATGGATGATAGTTATCTTTACGAAGAGCCATTTGCTCCTGGATTAGCCAATCCTTTTGTCGGTTAGACATGACGGACTGATAACCACAAAATTTTGAAATAAAGTGAAATTTTTTTTTAAATTTTAGGCCAAAAACGGGGGTTCTAGAGGATATAATGTGATAAAATTCGCTAGAATTCTCCCCCCCCCCCCCCACACTTAGAATTGAATATTGTCCTCAATATTTAAAGTCCCGGCTATTATGTCGACTCTTTGAACGTAAAAAGATAATATTATAAGCTAACTGTGGGAACATCGTTTTTCATTTTTCACTTTATTTATATGTACATACAACACACAATTTTTTTTTCAAAGATATATACATTGCAAACAGCTGCAGGGGACGGCCACTCCCCCACACTAGGGTGTTAGAAAGTAGAAAGAAGTCAGAGACATGGGTGAAAACCAATGTTGTTGCTACTGTTTTTGTTTATCGAGTCGCTAGCTTGACTCGATCCCCGAATTCAATTGTCCTTGGGGAAAGTTTGGAGATCCGGGACAACCATGGATGGTATGTCTTCTCCAATGTAATGCTTCAAACGATGCCCATTCACTTTGAAATTTGGACCGTCATTTTGTGTTAATTCGACGGTGCCATAAGGATAAACCTTTGCTATAGTGAATGGGCCAGTCCAACGGGTTTTGAGCTTTCTCGAGAAGATCTTGAGTCTAGAATTGAAAAGAAGGACTCTCACCAACGTTAAAAACGCGGTTTTTGATTTTGGAGTCATGAATCTTCTTTGTCTTTTCTTTATAGATCAAAGAGTTCTCATAAGCTTGATCACGAAGTTCATTCAATTCATTCAGTTGAACTTTCCTATGATCACCCGCAGTTTTGAGGTCAAAATTTGCATGCTTGAGGGCCCAATAGGCTTTATGCTCAAGCTCGATCAGTAGATGGCACATTTTCTCGTACACAAGCTTGTAAGGCGTACACCCGATGGGTGTTTTATAAGCTGTACGGAAAGCCCAAAGTGCATCATCTAATTTATCCGACAACGATGCACGATTTTCACCAACGGTTCTTTCCAATATTCTCTTAATGCCTCGATTGGAAACTTCTACTTGTCCACTTGTTTGAGGGTGGTACGCGGTAGAAAGACGGTGAGTTACACCATACTTTTGCATGACTTTATCAAATTTGTCATTGCAGAAATGCGTACCACGATCACTAATTATAGCACGTGGAGTTCCAAATCGAGCAAAAAGAGATTTCAAGAATTTTACAACAAGTCGGGCATCATTAGTGGGTAAAGCTTTGGCTTCAACCCATTTTGACAAGTAGTCAACAGCCACGAGTATGTATTTATTTCCATGAGATGATGGAAATGGCCCCATAAAGTCGATGCCCCATACGTCAAAGATTTTACATACTTGAATTGCATTTTGAGGCATTTCGTTCTTTTGTGAAATATTTCCGTGACGTTGACAAGCGTCACAGGATTTGACTAATTCTTGGGCATCCTTGTAAATCGTGGGCCAATAGAATCCGGAATCAAACACCTTTTTGGCGGTGTAGTTAGGATTATGATGTCCCCCCGTGGGTCCAGCATGGCAAGCCTTGAGAATGTCATTGGCTTCCTGTCCATAAACACACCGCCGGATGAATTGATCCGCACAGATTTTGAAAAGGTAGGGGTCGTCCCAGAAGTAATGTTTTACATATTTGAAGAATTTATTTGTCTGTTGGGACGACATCCCTTTCACAACAAAGTCACCCGCATGGTAGTTTGCAAAATCGGCAAACCATGGGGTAATAGAATCTCCACGAAAGGTAACCGCATTGAGTGTCTCGAGAGGGAAGGTTTCATTAATTTCTTTCCTCTCGAAGACATCTTGATGGGGGTTTTCCAAACTGGAGAGATGATCAGCAGCAAGGTTCTCAGCTCCTTTTTTTATCACGAATTATGATATCAAATTTCTGTAGGAGGAGAACCCAACGGAGTAGTATCGGCTTTGCATCTTGTTTTGCAAATAGATACTTCAAAGCCGAGTGATCCGTATACACTATGCTCTTGGTCATTATCAAGTATGGCCGGAATTTTTCAAAGGCATACACCACAGCTAATAATTCTTTTTCAGTGGTGGTGTAATGTCTTCACAACGTTTAAGCATGTTGTCTAAATGGGAGAGACATGTCGGAAAATATGGCCATTATACATCTTTGAAACATGCCCGGAGCATTACATAAGCCAAATGGTATACGTTTATAAGCAAAAGTTCCGTAGGGGCACGTGAAAGTGGTCTTTTCCTGATCCTGCGGATCAATGGGAATATGAAAGTAACCCGAGAAACCATCGAGGAAGCAATAGTACTCATTCCCCGCTAATCCCTCGAGCATCTGATCCATAAAGGGCAAAGGAAAATGGTCTTTGAGGGTGGCGTCATTTAACTTGCGATAGTCAATGCAGACACGCCAACCCGTAACCAATCAAGTTGGAATCAACTCGTTTTCTTCATTAGTGACAACAGTAAAGCCACCCTTTTTTGGAACGCAGTGTATTGGACTAACCCAAGGACTGTCCGAGATAGGGTAAATCAACCCGGCATCAAGAAGTTTTAAAACTTCTTGTTTGATCACCTCATGAATTTTTGGATTCACCCTTCTTTGCTGTTGGACTGCTGGTTTGATGTCATCCTTCATTAAAATCTTGTGGGTACAAAATTCAGGGTAAATGCCCTTGATGTCGGAGAGTCGCCAAGAAATTGCTTGTTTATGTGACTTCAGAACCTTTATTAGAGCAGCCTTTTCCTCAACACTTAAATCTTTAGCAATTATGACGGGTAATTTATCATTACCCTCCAGAAATGCATATTCAAGATGAGGCGGCAAGTCCTTAAGTTCAACCTCAGGAAAGTCATCCGTTTTCTCAACATTTTTGACTTCCTCTTTATGAAGTTGTTGTGGTAGAACGGGAAGAGGAGAGGGATCTTCGTTTAATAACTTCTCAAGTAAGAGAATATCCCTCTTGGGGTCAATCTCTTGGTTATTGATTCCATCGGGAATCGAATCACTTTTGAGAAAGGACTCAATCTCTTCTAAGATGAAGTCACTTCCCTCAAACGGAATGAGGGAAGGAGAAGAATTGGCAATGATGGGATAAGAAGATGGAGTGAAGTTTTCACTCGTAGAATCATTAGTGAAACCTAAAACCTCTTGAGCATACTCCTCAGCAGCTACATCGATGACATCTATTCGGTTTACTGATTCAGAGTCATAATTGGAGGAGTACCTCGATGTTTGATCGAGGTTGAAGGTGATTGCTTCAGTTCCAACATGCAATGTGATCTCTTGCTCAAATACATCGATAAGAGCACGCCCAGTTCTAAGGAATCCCCTTCCAAGAATGAGAGGGACCCTTTGAATCGGCATCAAAGTCAACAATCATAAAATCTGCCGGAAAATGGAACTTTCCCACTTTAACGAATATGTCCTCGGCGATGCCAAGTGGACGAGAAATCGATCGATCTGCAAGCTCTAAAGTCATGCACGTGGGAGTGAGTTCAAGAAGAGAGATTTTCTTCCACACAGAATATGGCATCAGGTTAATGCTAGCACCTAGATTGGCCAAGGCGAAGCATTCAACCATACCCGGAAAAATACAAGGAATGAGAAATTTTCCGGGGTCTCCAAGCTTTTCGGGAAGCTTTTTCAAGAGAACTGCTGAGCAGTGCTCATTAAACGGGGTTCTAGCCATCTCAAAGAGTTTTTCCTTATTACTTAACAGATTCTTGATTGTTGATGCAAACTTGGGCATCAAGAGAATAGCATCCGTGAAGCTAATGTCAAAATGCAAATCTTGAAAGATTTGGAAAAATTTATCCATTTGGTGACTAGCTTTTTCGCGGAGCTTTTGTTCATTGAGACGTGATGGGTAAGGAATAGAAGCTTTGGATTTAAGGTTGTCCACTGGAGTTTCAGGTGGTTCAAAGACAACTCCAGGCTTACATCTGGTTTCTGGAATAACCTGAGGTTGGACGTGTGCGGTACTTCGTGAGCTAGGAGTTTGCACCTTGTCCGTTGTTACCTCAGGTTCACGTTCCACTACCTTTGGAGGCGAGGAAGAAGAGGTAGTAGGAATCGCGGGTTCATCATAAGAAGTACCACTTCTAGTTGTGATCGCCTTAGCATCACCCCTCGGGTTAGCGATCGTGTTGCTCGGAAGTGTTCCTGAGCCCAAGGGTAGTTCATTTAAAGACTTCTTGATTTCAGAAATCTGGCTAACCAACAACTTGTTCATCTCTTCTTGGGATTTCATGAATTGTTTTAACAACTCGGCAGATGAAGGCCCAGTTGGAACAATGGCTTGATTTTGGTTATTAAAATTTTGAGCACGATTGTTCTGATTGTGGCCTTGGTTTTGAAAATTACCCTGTTTAGGGTTGTTGTTTCCATGAAAATACTCGGGGTTGAAATTACCCTGACCTTGGTTTCGATTAAAGTTTCATTGATTTTGGAAACCTTGATTTTGGAAACCTTGGTTTTGATTTTGAAAACCGTGACCCTGATTGAAGTTACCATGGTTTTGAAAACCTTGGTTCATTCTATTTTGATTCTGGTTACGGTTTTGGACATTTTGGTTTTGATTAAAACCGGGAGGTCCAGGGTAATGATTAGGACGATAGTTCGGGTCCATAAGAGGGCGGTATTGATTGCTTCCTTGATTAGATGACCCGACTACAGCATGAGCTTCAAACGGAGAACCATCAATAGCTGTGCAATTGTAGTAGGTATGCGGCCCACCACAAGTTACACAGACTTCCACTTTTTTAACCTCAGCAGGTGGAGGATGTTGTGGAAAAGATACTTTCTTTTGCTGGGCGAGAACCAAAGCTTGAATAGCCTCAGTAAGCTTGTCAATCTTAGCATCGGTGCTAGACTGACTCATAGGAGATGAAGTGGAAGGACCGGCACTAATTTGGGAAACAACCGGCTTGCTTCGTGTAGAGCGGACCTTGGACTTGTTCTCGATGATTGCTAAGACTTCTTTGGTGGTTCTACTCAAAAAGTTGCCTCCCGCGGACGCATTGAGAGAATCCTGATCAACTTGACTCACGCCATTGTAGAAAGTATCGAGTTGGATCAACTCGGAGAAACCATGATGTGGACACTTGCGAAGTAACTCTTTGAAACGATCCCACGCTTCACCAAATGATTCATCATATTTTTTAGTGAACTTGATGATTTCGTTTTTAAGACTCGTGGTCTTAGAAGGTGGGAAGAATTCATTAACAAACTTTTTTACCAAGTCTTCCCATGTCTCAATGGATTGAGGGGGTTGTTTCACAAGCCAAATCCGGGCTTGACCCTCGAGGGAGAATGGGAAGAGAAGAAGCTTGATTTCTTCACACGGGACATTCTTGTACTTGATGGTTGATGTGATTTTATTGAACCATCGAATGTGATCATGAGGATCGTCCCTCTCAAAACCGTAGAATTGACTTGAGGTCACAAGATTGAGTAACCCGGTTTTGAGCTCAAAACTATCAGCCACGATGGATGGAACAACAATAGCGTCTCCGTAACCCTCGATGGGTGCTTGGAGAAGCTCACACATGGGGCGGTCTTCCGCCATGGTGACAGCTGGAGAGGAAACAGTGCGGATCTCAGATCCGACTGTTGGTGCTTAACGTCTACGAAGTCTTCTAGGGATTCTTACAAGCTCACATAATGGGCTAGTAGACCTAGAAGAGCGAGTGCGCATGCACTAGGAACAAAACCAATCAAAACAAAGTCGAGGCAAAACCACAGTGAACTTAAACCAATAATCACAAGTAAGTGGCTTCTTTAAGAAAGGTACACCACCTACAGGGATACAAAGGCAAGTTTTAATCATTTGTTTGGGAACTTATTATGTTCACACCCCCAGTTGGTAGGTGTTCTGTCTTGGTTTGCGACGGTTTATTTTTATGTAATTATTATTCACAAGAAAAGACGAATGTTTTTGGGTTTTTGTGTATGGGTGAAAAAACTTTTGGACAATATTTTTGGTATCGTTTCGTTAACTAAAGTCGTATTTCTTTAAGAATCACCTTAAAAGAAACCCGATATAGAAAACGTAACGATTTGTTTTGTTTGTTTTTGATTTTTTTGGTGTTGTTAACACTTTAGGAAAAGTGTTAATGACGTTTTTGTTTTATGATTAAGATTTACAAAAAGTAGTGGAGTTTATACAATGATGAATGAAAAATCACTAATCTTTAAAAAACATGTGCAGATACGCAGCAGCCTCCCCGGCAGCGGCGCCAAATTTTGGTTTGGTCCTGAAAGGTAAACTAAATTGACCTGGTGACTGGTCAACCAAGTCAAACGTCTCAGACCAACTAACCAAGGAGTATAGTGAATCCCCGGGTCGTTATGTCCCGACGAGGCGTGCAATTGTATTTGTGAACGTTTTAAATGATCGGGTGATTTAACAGAAAGGTAGGGAATTTGATTATTATGATTACACTACGAGATTATGATTGAAAACAACTTAGAAACACTTTATTAACAATTACTGATGATCAGATAACTTAAAAACGCAAGTTAAACCTAAAAACGCGCGTTTGGATTTTAAATTAAACGCGAACGCGCAAAATTAAAAGTGAAACGGGAGCAAATAAAGTCCTACGAATGTGAAAATTATATTTTTACAATCCTAATGTTATAAGAAAATTTTTGGAAAATTAAAATTATTTTTACAACTATTTAATTAATTACTATTAATTAATTACTTTTTAATTAACTAAATTATACTAAATTACAAATAATTATGAAATTTAACTAGAAAAATAAAAATTAAATTTAGAAAAATCAAAAATATTATAAAACTAATTTTAAAACAGAAAATCTATTTTTCCTACTTTTTAATTAATTATTACTAATTAAAACTAATTATTTAATTAATTTAAACTAGATTAAATTATAAAAAATACTAAAAGGGATGAGAAAAATCTGAAAAAATTACTAAACATCCTACAGGTAATAAGAAGCCTAGGAAAAATTTAAAATTAGATGTTGCTTATAAATAAGCAGAAAATAAGCCAAAATGGCTTAAATAGAAGCTATTACTTTAATTATTTTTTGTTTTTCTTAATTTTTCTTTCAAAAACCTATTAAACAACTGTAAATGAGCACTTTTTGTAAAGGCACTTTGATTGGAATTGGAAAATAAGCAGTTTGAGTGCCAAAAAGCTTAACAGCTTGTGATTTGAAGCTTAATAGGATTTAAGGAACTTGAACAAGCTTATATTAAGCCACACAGTACAAACGTGAGATAAAGTAAGCTACAGAAAGATGAATTATACTGGAGGGAAGCTAAAACAACTAGAAAGATACACTGAATAAGTTTATTATTACAAATAAGCAACCCCAAGGCCTCATAGAACCACACAGGCCTGCAAACTGAAACAAGCTTAATTTAAGCCTATCAAATAAGCTAGGAGGCCTGAGTTGAGCTTGGACTCCTTGAGTTAGGTGTATGGGCTTTCCACAAATTTGGTTCACACAAACCTGAGCTCACAGATAAGCTCTCCAAGAGCTTGTGGAAGTGGCTAGGAACACTGATCACTCAGTGTTGACAGTGTGATGGGACAAGTTAAATAAGCAAAATTTAGCAACTAATTAACCATTTAAAGGGACACTAAGCACAGGCATAAGTAATAGGCCAGAAGGGGTGTCAAAATTGATGAGGCGAAAAATGAACCACTTTTAGGGGGTCATTTAAGCCCGGAATTGAATTTATTTGATCAAATATTGTCCTAAATCATTCCTTTTGTGATTTTAGGTACTTTGGGAGAGAAATCTCGAAAAGGAAGCAATTCGGACGTTTTTGGAGCATAAAAGTGAAGAAAACGCCAAAGTCTTAATTTTCCTTGCTGGGAACAGTAGGTGACGGCGTCAAGAAGAAAATCCTGATGGCGTCAAGAGTAATTTTCATGACGACCCAGTACAGAAATGAAGGCGTCACAAGGTAGAGCGTCAAGAGTAAAATACGTGACGGCCTGGAAAAAGTTATAACGTGACGGCGTCAGAAGTAGATCAAGGCAGTCCGAGAATTCTTTTGGCGGCGAGATGACGGCATCACCAATTTGGTCTTGACGCCGTCAGCCTCAATTTCCTATATATAATTTTCTAATTTTCATTCATAAAAAAGAGAAGTTTTGGAGAAACCCTAAGGCCGAACTTAGTACGAATTTTACAGTTTTTTCAAGGGTTCTCAGCCCTTGAACCCTTTCATGTGTAATTCAGATAAGTATTCTTTTAATTCAATCAATATGTCTATGTGTTGGTTGTCTATATCTTATTCTTGTCTTAATTCCATCATGCTAGGGTAGATCTATCTTGTGTTTGCTTAGATCTAATGAAACCTAGATGTTAATTATGTGTTGATTACTTGTTTATGGTTGTATTGGATGAATGATTTCGATGTTAGGCTTAAGAAAACTGGCAGATCTCCAAATAGTAACATGCTTGAACGTCTTAGGAAACATGAACTGACGTGCACTAGGTTTTATTGGTTGTATTTAATGCATGAGTAAATTCTAATGATCCCATGTTAGGAGCTTCTTAGCCGGCTTGACATAGGAGTGAAGTAGGCGCTCATAGGATTGGGGAATTAAGTGCGCCACCCCATGAATGGTATTAAGGAATACAATCCGTCATCCACACAACTATAACATGTAATTAACGTGTAAAAGATATCTAGGGAGTAGTAAAATCTAAGTAAACACAACTTCTCCACTTATTGCTCACAACCTTAGTTTAATTTAGTTATTTTCATTTCTAGTATTTTATTTTGATTGAATCTTTAGTATTGGGTTAGTTGACTAGCAACTAATTCCTCCCAAATCGTTCAAACCCGAGATATTTACTTGCTTTCTAAAAAAAAATATAAAAATACAAAAATAATCATCCTTCATCTCTAGAACTAGTATTTAGGTTTTCTAATCCTAGCGAAACTATTCCTAGCTGAACGATCAATCCCCCGGTACTTGTCACTATACTATACTACAACGATCAGGTACACTGCCTGGTGGGGGTTGTAAGCTTCTTAAGATCCCTTGAGAGGTAAAGCCTGGTGCGATTCCCACGTATCAAGTTTTTGGCGCCGCAGCCCGGGGAATAGTTATTGTCTAGGTTAGAATCTCTTTATATTAGGTCTACTTGCTAGATTCCCTTCTAGTAAGATTTTATTTTTATTTTTTAGGTTTTCTTTAGTCTATCTTTTTTCTTTGTGCCTTTGTTAGTAAATTAAATTCATTGACTATTCCGTTGACCATTATGGAAAACGCGAATCCATCCCTTTCCCCTAGAGAAGTGGCTGTGTTATGTGAACAAATTGAGAGTGAGATTATGGAACTTAGAGAGCTTAATAGGTTGATTAAGGTTGAGCTCGAACATGCATTTAGTGACCTAGAGACCGCCTTATATTCAAATGAGGACCTAGGGCCTAATGACTTTGTGAATGTTGTTGAGGGAATAGAAGAGGGGGAAATAGATCTGAAGCTTAATGACTATTTTAATCTATACCCCACTAAGGAGGAGATTGCATATTATAATAATCTTATTGATAACCCGCGATCTCCTTTCACTATAATCGAACCTAAGATAAAGAGAGGCGATCCTAAGAATGCTAAAATACCATGTATGATTGGGTACAGACACGTTGAAAATGCTTGCATTGACTTTAAATCCCCAATCAACATCATGTCCTCAAATGTTTATAATGATATTGTGAAAACAAGACTTGAACCTAGAAGAGATCCCAAATACCCCAGTGGAGTTTGTAACTTTGTCGGGAGAGTTAAAGGTCTGCATGTCTTTGTTGGTAATTTCACTTTTGTCACCGACTTTATGATTGTGGAGGATCTTGCTAATGTTATTGATTGTCGATTATCCAATGTTGTGTTTGGCAAACTGTTTGTTGAGGAGTCTAAGTTGGAATATGATGAGATAGAAGGAACAATCCGATTTGCAAGTAACACCGATAGTATCACTTATAGGATGCCTAATAGGATGAAAGAATTTCGCTTTATATCCCGATTTGATAAGGACAACGTTGGTGCTTTTGAGGACATCAATGAAGAGGATAAGAAAAAGGGCATGGATTATGTATGGGAAAAGAGGAGTCTTTTTTATAAAGATTGCTTGGCCCTAGGACCAAGGTATAAAGTCGATAAAGAATTTGCCCAAAAGATTATGGGGGCGATTGAGAAAAAGGTGATTGGTTTCTACAAAGAATATTTACAATCGGAGAGTGGAACCAACGATGAGGTCACGTAGTAACCTATGACCTTGAGTCTAGCTACAAGACTCGTAAATAAAGAAAAGCACTTCTTGGGAGGCAACCCATGTTTTGTGTGATTTTATTTTGTTTGTTTGTTATTTGCTTCCGTATGCATGCTTTATTTTTTGTTGGTAGATCATGTTTCTCAATTAAATAGTGGAAATACTTTACTTTGTTGTTTTGGTCTAGTCTTAACTCCACCTAAAAGTATTTTTGCAAAAGATAAGTGTAAGGGGAAACCCCAAATATGTTTACAAGAAACAAACCGGTCATGATTCTCCACAATATTAAATGAACATGTATATTCGTATTTGTTAGAGTCAAATGCTTGTATTGAGTCATAATTAAGTTTTGCAGGATTTTCCAGGAAGTAGGACCAAGTTTTTCCAGAAATTTTCCGGAAACTTAACATAAGAATTTTTGCAGGTCACTTCTGACGGCGTCACGAGTTAACTCTTGACGGCGTCACGTGTAAAAATCTGGAAGTTTTACCGGTTTTGTTTTTCTAACGGAGTCTTATGGTTTTTATGAATTATTAAGTTTTATAATCTCCAGGAAATCTGCAAACTTCATTCCACAAGCATTATATCTTATTTTGTTTTCTAGGATTTAGTAACTTATATAGGTTGCCGCCGATTTTATGCGAGGTTGTCTTGTCTATTTTCTCAGGATTTACAGGTTATGTATGAAAAGAAGATGATTTATATTCTGGAAGGGAAGCTTTGATTGTTCATTTTCTTGGAGGAAGATCTAACCTGGCCACCTTATTATCCATACCGAGCGAATCAGGGGAGTATTTGATTTCATTCTTTTTACTTTTTCACTTTTACATTCTTTACTTGAACATTGGGGAAAATGTTCATCTTAAGTGTAAGGGGAGGGTAAAATGATGATACCTTACATATACACTTTCGCTTGAGTTTGTTTTGTTTGATAGTAGATGTGTAATAAAACTATGAGAAATACTTGTTAGTGCAATTTTAGCGCCAAATTTAAAAATTTTTACAACATTTAGGAGTGAAACTTTAGCCATAGCAAGCGTCTCATGGATAGGAGATTGTATGACTAGCACATGACTGTATCATTCAGAAAAATTTTCCACCCAAATATGTGAGGTTCGCCTTTAGATTTGATAGGAAAAGCATTTACTATTAGTACTTATGAGTGTACCGGTAGCATTTACATTCTAGAACTTGCGTTAGTGATGCATCCCGAGATCGCTAGTGAGACTACATTCGTGTAGTAGGATTTACTACATGATAAGAGGCGTTAGGATCACCCTTGTGTTAAACCCGTATCATAATTACTTGACCATTTAAGTCATATTACTTGGCTAGTTAAGTCAACTAATTTTTCCTACACTTTAGCGTTGTACTCATTTTTAGTACACGAAACCCCTAGTACACGCCTCCGAGCCTATCTTTTCGTTTCTAACTTTAAGCATTTTACTTAAAGGAAGAATTTGTTACACCCCACTTAAATGTACACCCAAATTGCCTTAGCCTTCCGTATATGCACTCATCTTTAGTGCATTATTGTTATTTGTTAAAACTTAAGTTAACTATCTAATTAATTACATGGTTGCTAAGTCGAGTCATATCCTTGTACATATTGTTTTGGGACGATTGGGACTCATGGGTAAAGTACTTATTTTATGGAGTAATGGGGAAGAACATCATTTATTACCCCCATATGTACGTTAATCTTAAAAGTACTCCAAGTGTTTTGATTTTCTTAATTCGAGTCATTAGTTTAGTTTATTGTAAAGTATGTAAAAATTCAAGTGTAAGGGAAATGTTCATTCCCTATGATGTATTATTTCGGATGGTACGTTAAGAGTGTATGCAAAAAAAAAAAAAAAAAAAAAAAAAAAAAAAGAAAATCGAAAAATCAAGAAAAAGAAAAGAAAAACATAGAAAAAAGGAAAAGAGAAAAAACATACGGACTACCATCCCTTTTTATTCTATGTTCATTTTATGTTTTTGTTATTTTTCATTTATTAGCTTAAGTCGAGTCTAGTCTTGGCTTAGCAACGCCATATTGTACATGTAATTAACCAATATTGCTAGCTCGCCACCAGTAAAAACTTCCTTTATCCAACAAAACCGTGTATTTCATATCCCTACACCTAACGTTACAACCCTTTAAAAGACCTCTTTGATAGTTTATCCTAGGTGCTTACGCCATGTGGTGGAGGTTTGATCCTTTCCCAAGCCTATGGTAATCTATTTTGCTATGACAGGTAGTGAGAGATATCTTCCGTTTCCATATTGTAATTTATAC
The DNA here is from genome assembly GCA_030686995.1 of Artemisia argyi. NCBI lineage: Eukaryota > Viridiplantae > Streptophyta > Magnoliopsida > Asterales > Asteraceae > Artemisia > Artemisia argyi. Next base: position 184,673,190 of record CM060701.1, on the reverse strand, counting down.
TTTATTACACCCGAGAGATGTGAGTATCTAAACACTATTTGTGAGGTGCTAGTGTATGACCTCCGTGCTTGTCATTGGTCTTTAGTGGAACGATTATTTGTTGTAATTACTTTTATATTAGTGTTAGATGACCCCTAACTTGTATTTTGAGTAGAATAAACACGCATTTGCTTGAGGACAAGCAAATCTCAAGTGTAAGGGTATATGATGAGGCGAAAAATGAACCACTTTTAGGGGGTCATTTAAGCCCAGAATTGAATTTATTTAATCAAATATTGTCCTAAATCGTTCCTTTTGTGATTTTAGGTACTTTGGGAGAGAAATCTGGAAAAGGAAGCAATTCGGACGTTTTTGGAGCATAAAAGTGAAGAAAACGCCAAAGTCTTAATTTTCCTTGCTGGGAACAGTAGGTGACGGCATCAAGAAGAAAATCCTGACGGCGTCAAGAGTAATTTTCACGACGACCCAGTACAGAAATGAAGGCGTCACAAGGTAGAGCGTCAAGAGTAAAATACGTGACGGCCTGGAAAAAGTTATAACGTGACGGCGTCAGAAGTAGATCAAGGCAGTCCGAGAATTCTTTTGGCGGCGAGATGACGGCGTCACCAGTTTGGTCTTGACGCCGTCAGCCTCAATTTCCTATATATAGTTTTCTAAATTTCATTCATAAAAAAGAGAAGTTTTGGAGAAACCCTAAGGCCGAACTTAGTACGAATTTTACAGGTTTTTCAAGGGTTCTCAGCCCTTGAACCCTTTCATGTGTAATTGAGATAAGTATTCTTTTAATTCAATCAATATGTCTATGTGTTGGTTGTCTATATCTTGTTCTTGTCTTAATTCCATCATGCTAGGCTAGATCTATCTTGTGTTTGCTTAGATCTATTGAAACCTAGATGTTAATTATGTGTTGATTACTTGTTTATGGTTGTATTGGATGAATGATATCGATGTTAGGCTTAAGAAAACTGGCAGATCTCCAAATGGTAACATCCTTGAACGTCTTAGGAAACATGAACTGACGTGCACTAGGTTTTATTGGTTGTATTTAATGCATGAGTAAATTCTAATGATCCCATGTTAGGAGCTTCTTAGCCGGCTCGACATAGGAGTGAAGTAGGCACTCATAGGATTGGTGAATTAAGTGCGCCACCCCATGAATGGTATTAAGGAATAGAATCCGTTATCCACGCAACTATAACAAGTAATTAACGTGTAAAAGATATATAGGGAGTAGTGAAATCTAAGTAAACACAATTTCTCCACTTATTACTCACAACCTTAGTTTAATTTATTTATTTTCATTTCTAGTATTTTATTTTGATTGCATCTTTAGTATTGGGTTAGTTGACTAGCAACTAATTCCGCCCAAATCCTTCAAACCTGAGATATTTACTTGCTTTCTAAAAAAATATAAAAATACAAAAATAATCATCCTTCATCTCTAGAACTAGTATTTAGGTTTTCTAATCCTAGTGACACTATTCCTAGCTGAACGATCAATCCCCCGGTACTTGTCACTATACTATACTACAACGATCAGGTACACTGCCTGGTGGGGGTTGTAAGCTTCTTAAGATCCCTTGAGAGGTAAAGCCTGGTGCGATTCCCACGTATATACTACTAGATCCTAATCAGAGATGCAACCATACAAATCCAATATTGTGACAGTTAATACTAATGAAGCTTATGCAATTCAAATCTAGCAAACAGATTAAACCAATGATCAACTAAACTTAACTACACTAATGTATACAACTACAACATTGAGTTAATCAATTAAACATTAACTACTTTAAATAACTAAGGATCCAAATCAAACTCAGAAAAAGGAAAACTACTAAAACAGAATTTACCAAAGTTCCTCCCTCAACTAGAAAAGAGGGAGCTCACTGAGCTTGCCTATCTTCAAAATAGGCAGAGACCTTCCCTTATTGTCTCAACTTATTACAAATACCTCAGATTCCTATGCTTCAAACCCCTTTGGCTTTTGCTTAACCATGTTTTGACCTTCAAGGCTACTAGCATTCTAAGATCCAAACTAACAGAGCAACCTATTGTCCCCCATGGGACTTTAAACCAAACTGTGGAAAACTAGAAGGGGGGTTGAATAGTTTTACGTCTTTTTAATTTGTTATAAAAGATTGTTTGAAAGTTTTCTTTGTTTTCAAAAATATAGATTCGATGCTATATGAAATCAAGTCACGCACAATATGAACAACACTAAATATGTACGATAAATCAATAATAATGTAAGTAAAGAAATAGATGAGAGTTGGAAAGATCGAACCACGAGACAAGAGATTTATATTGGTTCGGCTACAAGGTCACCTTCCTTGCCCTACTCCACTCCCCGAGCACCTATCTCAAGAGTTTTCTTCACTATTCAACAAGCTCCCTTATGGCGGAGCTTACACACCAATTTACACACCACAACTTCGTCACAACTTATTCACACCTTCTACACAACTATTTCACACCTGTTCACTACTTAATCACACCACTTCTTCACACCTATCTTCTACACACCAATCTTCTTCACACCTATCTTCTACACACCAATCTTCTTCACAACTATCTTCTACACCTCAATTTTCTTCACAACTAACTACTAACCAATCACACTATATATATATATCTAACTAAACTATCTTCTAACAAATATTCACAACTAATCACACAATGAGATAAATACAATGATGATGCTCTAACAACATAGATGTGGAGATCACAACAAGTTGTAATACTTCTTGTCTTGAGGGATAGAAGTATTCTTCTCTTGCACTTGATAGGATGATGTTTGAATCACTTTGAAACAAAGATTTAAGAATGTATGATCAAAGGATTAAGAGATTGGAAATGGAGATCTAGAACAGAAAGTTTAGAAGTTCAAAAGGTGAGAAAAATTTCAGATTTAAGATGGTATTTATAGGCAACAGATTCTGACAGAGGAGCGTGGCCGGTCCCCTTAAATCAAGGCCGGCCCCCTTAAAATTAAGGGGACCACCCTTTATAATTAAGGGGGCCGCCCAGCTGTAACGGCCAGATTTTTTGTTTTTTAGTGGGGAAAGTTTATTTGGTGAAAAACTAATTGATTTTGGTTAAAAATTTGAATTCATATATTTAGTATGAATAAAACATTTTTCTTTATTACCAAAACTGTTTTTCAAAAATATATAATATGTTTATATAATTAAATAAACTTAGTAATACTTAATTAAGTTTTCCTTTGATCATAAATTGCACTAAACACTTTGTTTATCCATACCTTAAGTGATTTGGATGTAAAGAGAATGTTAATCACTAAATACTTGTTTATGTCACAAGTTTTAGTTTTATGAGTTTATATTTTGTAATAATCAAAACATAGAGATATTGATAATATGTTAATAATGTTTTTAATCATTATTTACGTCAACAGTGTCCCCCTTTTTGATTATTACAAAACCTTAAACTCAATAGATCTAAAACATGTTTTTAGACAAGTATTATAGAGTTTACATTTCTCTTCTCCCCCTTTTTGTAAAATCAAAAAGGTTAAGCCGAGTAAGCTTCGTGAAAGAAGTTTAAACGGGTAGAATGCTCCCCCTTGATGTATGCTCCCCCTCATTTGAGAGCCCCAAGGGAACGAGCTATGGAAATCTTGGCTACACAAATATTTGAAGAGAACAAGACACATATACATGCAAAATAACAATCATGCAAATAAAAATAGATTCATTCAAGCATCATAGAAATGATTAGCATTACAACATTCAATATGCTTGAAGCATATTGATTACAATAAAACAAAAGAAAAGACATAGTCCTATATTGCCTAAGAGAGCACTTGGACTTGCTTGCAACCCATGGTTGATTGTTTTATTTTGCTTGAAGGGGAACTTAAGCATAAGGCTTAGTTGTTAGATGGAGAGGGATATGGAGTAGGGTATGGAGCGGAAGAGGTGGATCTTACAATGTTGTATTGTGTTAAGGGTGGCATTGGATGAGGACGAGTGAGGAGATATTCAATCCAAGAAATATCTTCACTCAAGTAAAGAATTTGTTTTTAAAGGAAGATGCAACAAGGGAAATAGTGAGTGTGGTTTGTAACTTGATCCAAGTTGAGAGAGTAGGGTAGGCAATTGTTGTAGGGTGATGATGGAAGTTGCCCTTTGTTACGTTGTGTAAGATGCATGGCATTGAGATCACTAAGATCATGGATTTGAGATATTTCATCACAGAACTTTTTCTTTTTCGTGGCAATGCGGAGAGAGTCATTGTGTTGATATGGATGAATTGGGTTTGTGTAGTTGGAATTGTAGTTGGATGGTTGAGCAAACTTGTATGGATCATTATAAATGGTTGGAGGATGAGATGAGTGGTTTGGCATGAAGAAAGATGTTTGGCCAATGTTGTATGGTTTGTAAAGAGGATCAAATGAATGTCCTTGTGAATTTGGTGTAAAGTTTGGGAAGTAAGTGGTTGGAGGTGTTGAGTGATTTCCAACTTCATTGGTTATGATGGATTTATTTCGAGGGCTTTTTCTTCGCCAAACGGGTTTTTCCGTCATCCTTGCAAGCCTTGAGGCTTTTGGTTTTGGTTTGTTTGGAGAAGTCATGAAGGGATGAATGGAGAGTGTGGAAGATTGAGGATATTTATAGTGTAAGATTTGTATGTTTATGGATGGATGAAGTTTGTTTGGGAGATTAGGAAAAAATATGTTGGTGAAAAATGGGAAATGTAGGTTGAAATGGGCTAAAAAGCAGAAAAGATTCTGTAAATCTGTCCAGCAGATGGCCGGTCCCCTTAATTAGGGGGCGGTCCCCTTAAAACTAAGGGGGCCGCCTTACATAATTAAGGGCGCCGCCCATCTGATGGTTCCTAGATTGCCAGAAAGGGTTTTTGCAGAAAATTTGCAGAAAGGTTGTGTTTTTGGATTTGGATTCAAGCAAGTTCAATTCCTTTAGGCAATATAGCATCTAATCTAATCAAGATATAGCATGCATGCAAAAACACTTAAGCAAAAGAGCAAATAAGCAACACATAATAAGCTAAAAGAGACAAATAAAGGCAAGAGCACTTAAACTTCCTAAGGCAACTATCTTAGATCAAAGGAAAAGGCAACTAGTGAGTCAAAAATCAAGTGATGAAACAAGATGACAATGTTATGAGTGATTTTGTCCTAGCGAGTGCCTATATGCAACAAATGTGGAGTTGTGATTGTTTCGACTTCTCAATGCAAAAAAAAAAAAAAAAAAAAAAAAAATCTTAAGAAACAATCCAAAATCTCCTTGATTCGATTTTTGCTCGATCATGAATGTCAAAGATATATATTAGATTATATACCTTGACGATTTATGTGAGAGTTTATGCATGATTTTGGTAGAAAAATGTTTTTAGCATTAGTCAACAATGCAAGGAAAATGATGTTCATGTAATTCCTAGATGTGAGAATAATTTAAAAAAAAATTGATTGGGTTTTACAAAAGAGTATATGCAAAGAAAATAGCATTTCCCAATCTTCAATTTTGTGCGAAATAGATTCCTAGACTCAGAAATGGAGAATCGGAAGAAAAGAAAATCTTATGCAAAACAACAACAAAATTTTTTTCTTTCTAAATGCAATAGAATTTAGTCAACTTGTTCCATCATTCCTAATCCTAGACGCAAGTGATTGAATAATTCACGCTTAAGGGGTTTAGTGAATATATCCGCAATGTTATCTTCCAATGCAACTTTTTCTATAGACATGTTCCCTTTTTTTACATTATCCCTAAGAAAGTGGTGGCGTATTTCTATATGTTTAGTCCTAGAGTGTTGCACCGGATTTTTACTTAAATCTATCGCACCTTTGTTATCGCACATAATGGGAACGTTTTCTAACCTAATGCCATAGTCTATAAGAGCTTGTTTCATCCATAGTGCTTGTTGACATGCCTTTCCAGCGCATACATATTCGGCTTCGGTGGTAGAAATAGCAAGAGCGGTTTGCTTCTTCGAAAACCAAGATGTTAGACAACATCCCATAAACGTGCAAATACCGCTAGTGCTTTTTCTATCTACGTAGTCTCCCGCATGATCCGAATCTGCATAGACGATGGTTTCTATGCCGGATCCCTTAGGATACCATAATCCTAAGTGTATAGTGCCTTTAATGTATCGAAAGATACGCTTAACCGCTTCTAGGTGAGAGGTTTTGGGATCCTCTTGAAAACGGGCACAAAGGCAGACACTAAACATGATATCGGGTCTACTTGCCGTCAAGTACAGTAAACTACCTATCATTCCTCTATACTTGGTGTTATCTACGGACACACCTTCATCATCCTTTGTGAGTTTTACTTCCGTAGACATGGGAGTTTTCATGGGTTTTGAGTCTTCTAGGCCAAATTTCTTAAGCATTTCCTTAATGTACTTAGATTGGTTAAAGAATATTCCATCTTCTAATTGTTTTATTTGTAATCCTAGGAAGAAGTTAAGTTCACCCATCATACTCATCTCAAACTCATCATGCATGATTTTGGCAAATTCATCACACATGTCTTGACAAGTCGATCCAAATATAATGTCATCAACATATATTTGAACAATGATGAGATTTGGGTCTTTCCTTTTAGTGAAAAGAGTGTTATCTACCATTCCCATGGAATAATCATGTTTAATAAGGAAATCTTTTAATCGATCATACCAAGCTTTGGGAGCTTGTTTGAGTCCATACAAAGCTTTCTTTAACTTATAAACATAATCAGGTTTTGCGAAGTCAATGAATCCTGGAGGTTGTGCCACATATACCTCCTCATTGATAAACCGTTAAGGAATGCACTTTTCATGTCCATTTGGAATAACTTAAAATCTAGGGCGCATGCGTAGGCAAGTAGTATCCTAATAGATTCTACTCTAGCTACAGGGGCATAAGTTTCGTCATAATCAATTCCTTCTTGTTGATTATAACCTTAGGCAACTAACCTAGCTTTATTCCTAGTAACTATTCCATTTTCATCTAATTTATTCCTATATACCCATTTAGTTCCTATGATGGTCATATTCATTGGATTTGGGACTAATTCCCAAACGTCATTTGCCTTAAATTGATTTAATTCTTCTTCCATAGCAATAACCCAACTTTAATCTTTTAAAGCCTCATTAATATTCTTAGGTTCTATTGCTGAGAGGAAACAAAAAAAATTATTTTTATCTTGAGCTTGTGACCTAAGGGTTCTTTGGTTAAGATGTCATATTATATTATCTAGTGGATGTGTTCTAGATTCTTTAACATTTACAATTTCGTTATTTCCTAAGTTAATATTTTCATTATCATTGCCTATGGGTTTTGTTTTACTAACCTCAATAGCTTCTTCTTCGACTAAGTCATCATCTTCTAAAGGTAAAGTTTTAGGAGGTGGTGGTGTTTCATCAAATGTTACATTTAGTGATTCTTCTACTTTCATGGAGTGTTTGTTAAGTATTATATATGCTTTACTATTTTGTGTGTATCCTAAAAATATTCCTTCATATGATTTTGGATCAAACTTAGTGAGTTAGTCCTTAGTGTTTAGAATATAACATTTACTTCCAAATACCCTAAAGTAGCTTAAGTTTGGTTTTCTACCTCTTAGTAACTCATAAGGAGTTTTTCCTAGAATTCTCCTAATTGATACCCTATTAATAATATATGTTGAAGTATCTACGGCGTGACACCAAAATTTTTGTGGGATGGATTGTTCATTTAACATTGTTCTACTCATTTCTTGTAGTGACCTATTTTTTCTTTCTACTACGCCATTGATTGAGGAGTACGAGGAGCGGAGAAATTGTGAGATATTCCATTTAAATCACAATATTTTCCGAATTGTACTTCATTGTCAAATTCCCTACCATGGTCCGTCCTAATGGCTACTATTGTGCATCCTAATTTATTTTGAATCATTTTAATAAATATTTCGAATTTTTCAAAGGCTTGGGTCTTGTCACTTAAAAACCTAGTCCACGTGTATCGTGAGTAGTCATATACTATTACTAAGGTATATTTGTTTCCTCCATAGCTCCGCACAGCGGATGGACCAAAAAGATCCATATGTAATAATTCTTGGCACCTAGTAGTGGATACTATATTCTTAGTTTTGTGACTAGCATGAACTTGTTTTCCAATTTTACATGCATCACAAAAATGCTTGTCATATTTTAGATTAGGCAAATTTCTAACTAGTTCCTTAGAGGCCAAAGATTGTATTTGTTGCATGTTAGCGTGTCCTAATCTCCTATGCCACAATGTGGAGTTTTCATCTAGGGTCGTTAGGCATATCCTATCCTCAGGCTTGTTTCCTAGTTTCATAACATATATGCCTCCTTTCCTAATTCCTCTACCTATAATTTTTCCATTCTTAACTATTTCGCTATCCTCTTCGGTAAAAGTGACTCTACATTTATTATCACATATTTGTCCTATACTAAGCAAGTTATATGTTAAATTATCTGCATGCTCTACATTTTCAATAGTAAGTGAGTCTTGAGAAATCATACCTTTGCCAATGATTTTTCCACGTAAGTCACTACCGAAAATAATGTTACCTCCATTGTATGCCTTGTATGTAGAGAATAGCTTGCGGTTCCCCGTCATGTGCCTCGAAAATCCGCTATCCTTGATCCATTCGTCAGGCTCCAAGTCAATTCCTAAACATATTTCGTCGGTTCCTTTTGCCATAAAACACTTTTCATCTCTTGGCTTTTCCACTTCTTCTTTGTCACTGTCACTCCATGTTCCACTAACAAATGCGCCTTGATTTTCATAACCCAGCGGCTTTAGACATTCGCCAATGAGATGATTTGGACTTCCACATCTAAAGCACTTTCTTTTCCCGTAGTTGTCACTTTTATTTCTTTGGAACGGTTTTCTTTCATCTCGTGATGATCTAGTGAATCTTCCTCATCTCTTGAAGAATTTCTTGAATTCTCTTACGGCCATTGCATATTCTTCGTCTTCACTTTCGTCACTTGAATCATCATCATCACTAGGTTCCTTTTTGGCTTTTAGAGCAATGGATTTGGTTTGTTCTTTCTTGACTTTGACTGTTTCCGAATCTCTTCTTATAATTTCTTCATGGACCTTCAAGTTGCCAATAAGTTCATCTAGTGATAACGTCATCAAGTTCTTTGATTCTTCAATTGCCGTGACCTTAGCTCGCCATTTTGGATGCAATGCCCTCAGAAATTTCCTAACACAATTTTTACTAGAAAATGTCTCATCAAGTGCTTTTTAAACTTGTGATAATAGTGTTAAATTTAGCAAAAGCATTATCAATTGATTCCTCTTCCGGAATCGTAAATTGTTCATATTTTTGTACAAGAAGATCTATTTTGTTATCTTTAACTTGACTATTACCTTGGTGAGTAATTAGTAAAGAATCCCAAATTTCTTTTGCGGTTTTACACATAAAAATTCTTTCATATTCTTTGTGTGGTAACGCATTATAATGACCATTTTAGCCTCATTATTTTTTGCTAGTTTCTTTTTCAAATCATCATTTTGTTTTTCAAAAGATACAATTTCATCCATTTTAGTTTCAACATTATATTGAATAGGGGGAAAATCACCAAAGGTAATAATATGCCAAAGATCAAGATCTTTTGATTTCACATAAGTTTCGAATCTATTTTTCCAATATAAAAATCCATCACTTTCAAATAGTGGTGGTCTTTGCATAGATTGTGCTTCTAAGTATTTTAAAGATTCCATAGATCGTTACAAGTTTTAAAATACAATATATTTTAAAAAATCTTGCTAGACGTGGCTCTTGATACCAATTGTGGAAAACTAGAAGGGGGATTGAATAGTTTTACGTCTTTTTAATTTGTTATAAAAGATTGTTTGAAAATTTTCTTTGTTTTCAAAAATATAGATTCGATGCTATATGAAATCAAGTCATGCACAATATGAACAACACTAAATATGTACGATAAATCAATAATAATGTAAGTAAAGAAATAGATGTGAGTTGGAAAGATCGAACCGCGAGACAAGAGATTTATAGTGGTTCGGCTACAAGGTCACCTTCCTTTCCCTACTCCACTCCCCGAGCACCTAACTCGAGAGTTTTCTTCACTATGTCAACAAGCTCCCTTATGGCGGAGAAAACCTTACACACCAATTTACACACCACAACTTCGTCACAACTTATTCACACCTTCTACACAACTATTTCACACCTATTCACTACTTAATCACACTACTTCTTCACACCTATCTTCTACACACCAATCTTCTTCACACCTATCTTCTACACACCAATCTTCTTCACAACTATCTTCTACACCCCAATTTTCTTCACAACTAACTACTAACCAATCACACTATATATATATATATATATATATATATATATATATATATATATATATATATATATATATATATATATATATATATATAACTAAACTATCTTCTAACAAATATTCACAACTAATCACACAATGAGATAAATACAATGATGATGCTCTAACAACTTAGATGTGGAGATCACAACAAGTTGTAATACTTTTTGTCTTGAGGGATAGAAGTATTCTTGTCTTGCACTTGATAGGATGATGTTTGGATCACTTTGAAACAAAGATTTAAGAATGTATGATCAAAGGATTAAGAGATTGGAAATGGAGATCTAGAACAGAAAGTTTAGAAGTGCAAAAGGTGAGAAAAATTCCAGATTTAAGGTGGTATTTATAGGCAACAGATTCTGACAGAGGAGCGTGGCCGGTCCCCTTAAATCAAGGCCGACCCCCTTAAAATTAAGGGGACCACCCTTTATAATTATGGGGGCCGCCCAGCTGTAACGGCCAAGTTTTTTGTTTTTTAGTGGGGAAAGTTTATTTGGTGAAAAACTAACTGATTTTGGTTAAAAATTTGAATTCATATATTTAGTATGAATAAAACATTTTTCTTTATTACCAAAAGTGTTTTGCAAAAATATATAATATGTTTATATAATTAAATAAACTTTGTAATACTTAATTAAGTTTTCCTTTGATCATAAATTGCACTAAACACTTTGTTTATTCATACCTTAAGTGATTTGGATGTAAAGAGAATGTTAATCACTAAATACTTGTTTATGTCACAAGTTTTAGTTTTATGAGTTTATATTTTGTAATAATCAAAGCATAGAGATATTGATAATATGTTAATAATGTTTTTAAGCATTATTTATGTCAACACAAACTTCATTACTACAACTTCTTATATTCTTCTTTCTTCTTATTTTTTTTACTTTTTATTTTTCTTTTTTTTTCCTTTTTTTTTTGAATTTCTTTTTGTAACTTTCTTTTTCTTTTATGATTTTTGCTTTCTTTTGATTCAATTGAGTTAAATAAGATTAAGGTAACTTACTGAGACTAATCAAGCAACATTTAAGTAAGATACTGAGAACTTGAGAATTTGAGTAAAAATACTAATTTGCATAAACTAAACTGAAACTTTCATTGAACTTAAACTTTTGAAAATACAAAGATAAAACTAAATTGAAATACATAAATTACTAAAAGAGAGATACCCTAATGGTTTACAATTGCATTTCATTTATACTACATATCGTACTAGGGTTCTCTCCTCTTGTTTGCTTCCTTTTTGAGAGAAAACAGTTGTAAAGTGGTCCTTGTGCTTCCTGGAACAAATCCCCATCGTCCAATGGAGTTGTAAGTAATCCTAGCCACATACCCAATTTAGGCGCCAAAACAGTTGTGAGGTGGATTGCTGACCTGGAGGGGGGGGGGGAAGGTAATTATCAATGTTGGGTTGACTTTGTTGGGGTAGAGGTGGAGTAGGGTGGCTGGGTAGGAGAGTTGGAGAGGGGGGGGGGGGGACATAAATGTTGGAGATGGCAGGGTGTGGTGTTTGGTTAGGGCGGCAAAAATAAAAGAGGAAGAAGGGGTTGACTTTGTTGACCCCGTTTTATTAATAAAACTATGGGGTGGATTGGGCTTTGGGTAAACTTGGGCATGGGTAATATTTTTGGACCAGGGTTTGCTTGGTTTGGGTTAGGTGGATTGGTTAGATAATACAAAAGGGTTCATTTGGCTTGTGTAGTATTATTGAGCCCAGGGACTAAGTGTGACATTTGCTGAAAATTGAGGGTTCACAATTGTACGTCCTTCAAAACATTCCAAGGGTAATTCCTGCCATGTTTCAGTAATCCAGGGACCATAAATGAGATTTCCAAAAACAAACTTTTCAGGGACCATTTTTGCAAAATCTGAAAGTGCAGGGACCAGACTTGTAAATTTTTGATATATTTTCACCCAAGGACCATTTTTGATAATTTTTGACTTATAAATTCCTTGGGTTGACTTTTCTTTCAAAATAGTTGTTCAGGGACTAGTTTTGTCAATTTTTGAAAGTTAGGGGACTGAAACTGCCAATTGTGCAAACTTTGTTCGTTTTTCGTTGTTTTTACTCAATTTGCATCTGAAATGTATAAAACACAATCCCTGGGATATTTTCAGTATTTTGATGCATTTCTGAGTGTTTTTGGATGTTTTGGCAGTTTAAATACGACAAAAATGATGAGTGTTTGAGCACTCATCAATGCGCCCTAGACTTTAAGTTATTCCAAATGGACGTGAAAAGTGAATTCCTCAACGGTTTTATCAATGAGGAGGTTTATGTGGCACAACCTCCAGGATCCATTGACTTCACAAAACCTGATTATGTTTATAAACTAAAGAAAGCTTTATATGAACTCAAACAAGCTCCTAAGGCTTGTTATGATCGATTAAAAGCATATCTTATTAAACATAATTATTCCATGGGAATGATACATAACACTTTTTTCACTAAAAAGAAAGACACAAATCTCATCACTGTTCAAATATATGTCGACAACATTATATTTGGATCGACTTGTCAAGAAATGTGTGATGAGTTTTCCAAAATCATGCATGATGAGTTCGAGATAAGCATGATGGGTGAACTAAAATTTTTCCTAGGATTACAAATAGAACAATTAGAAGATGGAATATTCTTTAACCAATCTAAGTACATTAAGAAAATGCTTAAGAAATTTGGCCTAGAAGACTCAAAACCCATGAAAACTCCTATGTCTACGGAAGTGAAACTCACAAAAGATGATGAAGGTAAGTCCATGGATAACACTAAGTATAGAGGAATGATTAGGTAGTTTACTATACTTAACGGAAAGTAGACCCGATATCATGTTTAGTGTTTGCCTTTGTGCCCGCTTTCAAGAGGATCCCAAAACCTCTCACCTAGAAGCGGTTATGCGTATCTTCCGATACATTAAAGACACTATACACTTAGGATTATGGTATCCTAAGGGATCAGGCATAGAAACTATCGTCTATGCGGATTCGGATCATGCGGGAGAATACGTAGATAGAAAAAGCACTAGCGGTATTTGCACGATTATGGGATGTTGTCTAACATCTTTGTTTTTGAAGAAGCAAACCGCTCTTGCTATTTCTACCACCGAAGCCGAATATTTAAGCGTTGGAAAGGCATGTCAACAAGCACTACGGATGAAACAAGCTCTCGTAGACTATGGCATTAGGTTAGAAAATGTTCCTATTATGTGTGATAACAAAGGTGCGATAGATTTAAGTAAAAATCCTGTTCAACATTCTAGGACTAAACATATAGAAATACGCCACCACTTCCTTAGGGATAATGTACAAAAAGGAAACATATCTATAGAAAAGGCTGCATCGGAAGATAACATTGCGGATATATTCACTAAACCCCTTAAGCGAGAACTATTTAACCACTTATGTTTAGGATTAGGAATGATGGAACAAATTGACTAAATTTTATTGCATTTGTACTACATATTCATTGCATATGATTTATTTTTCTTCCACCTCTTCAAATCTGAGTCTAGGAATCTATTTTGCACAAAATTAAAGATTGAGAAACCTCATTTTATTGCATAAACAATCTTGTAAAACCCAATCGAATTTTCTTTAAAAATATTCTCACATCTAGGAAACATATGAAAACCATTTTTTTTGCATTGTTGAATAATGCCAAAAACATTTTATAAAATCATGCATAAAATCTCACATGAATTGTCAAAATATATAATCTAATATATACCATTGATATTCATGAATTGAGCAAAAATCGAATCAAGGAGCTTTTGGATTGTTTCTTAGGAAGTTTTCTTATTTGCATTTAGGAGTCGAAATAATCACAACTCCAAATTTGTTGCATATAGGCACACACTAGGGCAAAGTCACAAACAATGTTGTCATTTTTGTTCCATCACTAGTTTCTCACTCACTAGTTGCCTTTGCCCTTGATCTAAGATAATTCATCTAGGTAGAATTGATTACCCTTGTCTTTACTTGCTCCCTCTGAGTAATTATTGATTGCTTAATTGTTCTATTACTTAAGTGTTTTTGCATGCATGCTATATTATGAATAGATTAGATGCTAAATTGCCTCAAAGAGTTGAACTTGCCTGAATCCAAACCGAAAACACAACCTTTCTGCAAATTTTCTGTCAAAAACCCAATTCTGGCAATCTGGAAACCACCAGATGGGCGGCCCCCTTAATTATGTAAGGCGGCCCCCTGAATTATTAAGGGGACCAGCCCATAATTAAGGGACCGACCATCTGATGGTCAGGTTTTGTCCTAATCTTCCAAACAAACCTTATCCATCCATAATCACACAAATCTCACACTAAAAATACCCCATTCTTCAAACTCTCCATTCATCTCATCATGACCTCTCCAAACAAACCAAAACCAAAAGCCTCAAGGCTAGAAAGGATGACGGAAAAACCCGTTTGTCGAAGAAAAAGCCCTCGAAACAAATCCATCATAACCACTGAAGTTGGAAATCAATCAGCACCTCCAACTACTTACTTCCCAAACTTTACACCAAACCCACAAGGACATTCCTTTGATCCACTTTACAAGCCATACAACATTGGCCAAACATCCACCTTCATGCCAAACTACACATCTCAACCTCCAACCATTTATAATGATCCCTATAAGTTTGATCAACCATCAAACTACACTTCCAACAATTTCAATTCCAAATACACAACCTCAATTCATCCATATCAACAAAATGATTCTCTCCACATTTCCACGGAAAAGCAAAAGTTCCGTGAAGAAATAAACCAATTTTATGATCTAAGTGATCTCCTTGTTATGCATCTTGCACAACGCAACAAAGGGCAACCTCCATCATCACCCTATGCAAATTGCTTACCCCACTCTCTCAACTTGGATCAAGTTACAAACCACACTCACTTTTGCCCTTGTTTCATCTTCCTCCAAAAACAAATCCTCTACTTGAGTGAAGATATCTCTTGGATCGAGTATCTTCTCACTCGTCCTCATCCAATACCACCCTTAACACGATACAACATCGTGAGATCCACCTCTTCCGCTCCATACCCTACTCCATATCCTTCTCCATCAAACAACTAAGCTTTATGCTTATGCTCCCCTCAACCAAATAAACTACTCAACCATGGGTTGCAAGCAAGTCCAAAAGCTCTCTTTGGCAATTTAGGACTCTTTTGTTTCTTTTAGTTTATTGTTCTATTATCAATATGCTTCTAGCATATTAAATGTGGTAATGATGTTCATTCTAATGATCATCTTATATGATTAAATGAAGTAGACATTCATGTTTTATTTCTTGCCTTGCTCATATATATATATATATATATATATATATATATATATATATATATATATATATATATATATATACTAGACTTCTAAGCCCGCCCGATGGGCGGGCGTGACTTGTAATTATAGTTTGGATGGTTTTAGTTAACGTAAAATTATGTTTTAGGACGTTTGTTTTATTTTATTTTTTAGGCTTTTAGTTTATGATTAAGAAATTATAAGAGACAATTTAGTATTATTTTAATGGACGTCTCTTTTTTTTTTTTTTTTTTTTTTTTGGTTTTTGGTTTATTTGGTTATTGCAAATCAGTATCCATAAGCTCATAACCAAATAAACATCCTTGACGTATTTTCTTTATCGCAACTTTCTCATTGGCATATGACTTGTGTCTTGAGCTAGGGCTTAGTATCTACAATCCATCAAAAAGCCTTCTCTACTCAGTGTAACCGAGTTGCGTATACCTGTAAGCCACAATGTGATTAGAAAATTGCTGAAGTGAATTCACAATGTAAGTTAAAACTAACCAAAAAATTACCTTTACGGTTATTCCCTATAAGTAAATTTACTTGTTGTAACACATTTTATTTGCCCGCCAGATATACCTCCTTTGAGGAGTTTGGCGGCCACGTTTGGTTCTATTACAGCGGGATGCAGGAACATTTGTTGGTAGGACTATATTCATAATAGGATAATATATATATATATATATATATATATATATATATATATATATATATATATATATATATATATATATATATATATATATATATATATATATATATATATTACACCAATGCTACCTGTTACAGGATGAAAATTAATGGTTGATGAAAACTCAGAAGTTCGTGGATGAATAAAGAAAAAATCTTCAATTCTGCAAATTCAAGAAATACTTCACACTGAGTTTGTTGTCGATATTACGGAGTGTTGTTTCTAGTTTATATGGGTTCAAGAACAGCCTAATTGGAATTGACCCCCTGTGGATATTAAGGAGTGTAGTTTCCGGTTCATATGTATATAAGTGATTTAGGAGGTTTTGTGCATTAACAATACACCTTCGAGAACATCTATCATTTGAATGTAGGGAGGAAGACAAATGTATGAAAAGTGAGATATTAACCTTTTGGGATGATCGCTCACCAATCACATCCACACCATCCAATGTGTGAGAAGTTGCATTTTTTTGCTCCTCGCTCCCTGCACATTCATAATACAGTAAGAGCATGACAAAAAGAATGGAAAAGGTTGAATTATCAAAAGATATAATTTCCAAAACTTAAAGAGTTACTTGTTATGTGGTCAGTCTATCAAAAGCTCAAATACGCCTCTCAAAAAGCCAAACTCCTCTTCTGATCAGGTTGTTAGATGATTGATTTCTCTCTCGCTTGGTGTATCTGTTCCAAGGGAATGTGTAACTTTACGCATGAGGTCTTCAAGCATTTATATCCTTTCTTTAGCTTCAATCGCAAACAAATAAAACATCAATTTCAGCAAGGTGGCAATTTTGGTTAACGTAAATAATTAATTATGAATTGTTTAATTTGGGTAATGTTTTATTTCAAATGGGTTAAATCTTTAGATTTAGCTATAGGATAATGTATTGGACCGGTGTTAACAACCTTCTAAATTGTTTTACCTTAGATTATTATTTTAGAAATGCTTTTATTACTATGACTGGCTTATAAAGTTTCTTCTAAGGTATTAGTTATATATGGCTTATTTGTTAATGGGTTAAACATGTAAATTAGTTGACTGTTATTGTTTTATTTTGTGTTATCAGAGTCCCCTTTATTCCTTAAACATATATATTCGATATGCTCATCAAATTATAGAAACAAATGTCCTAATAAAAAAAATATTTCTTATTAATTGGTGTGTCTAGAGAATGTTTGTATAAAGCTTAGTTTTGTGCTTCCAAATAAATTTACTACTCCCTCTGTTCCATATTAATTGTCCAGTATGACTTTTTGTAGTCTTTCTTTTCTAACTTTGACTTTAAATATTTTTACTTGTGTTATATAATACTTGATGCAAAGTATATGAATGAATTGCGTTTTAAATGTATTTTCACTGGTATAATTTTCATCGAATATAATATTGTATAACACAAATAAAAATATTTAACGTGAAAGTTGAAGAACAAAGACCACAAAAAGTCAAACTGGACAATTAATATGGGATGAAGAGAGTATTTTTCAGCGTTGTCTTTTGAGAATGTGCGAAGTGAGCTACCGCCTAGAGCCTCAAACTTCGAGGGCCCTCAAGTTTCCGAATTGTTATTATTATATAAAAGACTCAACACTTTTCTTGAAAATAGTTGTTGATTTAAAAAAAAAAATGTGGGATAGTTTAATTCTATATCTCTATTAAATAAGTCATTACTTGAAAAATATCCTTCTAATGAGCGCTTGTCGCTTGCATACTGAACAAAAATAATAACACAAACATAAATAAATTTTAAAAATCAACCATCAATATATTACTTTTATCATCTAATCATATTTTCATTCTTTTCACGTAATGATCTTTTTTCATGTCTTAACTCGTAAGTTCATGAACTAAGCTAATATAAAAATTATCATACCAAACAGATAAGAATAGAAATTCACTTGAGGAAATATATGACCAAAGTCTTACCAATAACCACATATAAATGCAGTGCTTAGTTACACGCTTAATGATCTCTCCAGTAACAAAATCAATAACACTAAACTCATGTTCTACCACACGGCTAAGCCCGCCATATTGAACCGGAACTAACACAGGTGATATATACCTTTAATTTACCATAACAAACAAACAAACCATATTTAGATAAAATTATACCGGAAACAAATGTGACTATTATCGAGAATTATGAATTTGTAGTAACTTAGAAAGTCTCGACATTGTAAAACGCCATGTACAAAACGGAACATGTCAACCCGTTTAACCCGCACCAAACTGAGAATGAGCAAATACTTGAATAGAATTCAAGTCAACATATTCCAAGTATCAAAAATATCGATTTTAAAGATACCCTGTTACATTTATGTTTTTACACCTATTTTGATGTTCTCATGGAGTCTCACCATTGATAATGAGATTCACAATCCAAAATACTGGGCGTCTTACCACAATCATTGCAATACAGTCCACAAGAGGCGTCATAATAATATCCCAAACTGCTGCTGTAGTAATACTTGAAGAAACATATATCAGAAAGTAAACAAACTGGTATCAAAAGAATGAAAGCAAATGACAAGGTGATATAAGATATACCTCTCCCTCTTTCTTTGTAGCTCCAGCTACTGCCTTCTTGCGACCAAGATCCTTATCATAATGCTGGAGGTACCATTATTTATAGGGGGCAGCATCAACCTGAACAATAGCACCCTTCACCAGAGTCTGGGTTCTGACCAACTCATTGTTTGAAGCATTGTAAACCACATCCAAGATACGTGTCTTTCGGGTAACAGCTTCACTTCCCCAAGTGAAGTTACCAGTATCTAACCTCAGTGCACGCCACTTAACATTTCCACCATGAACACGGACCCTTCTAACAGTCTTGTTGCTGGAAATTTTGGTGTTGGCTGGCTGCCTTCCGAGCTCATACCTGGAATAAATTACAATAATTACAATCGAAAAATCATTGAGTTAAAGTTATTCACAGTATAATATTGTTCACATGTCTAAATGATTATACTCAAAACACGTAAATCATGTGCATAATGAAGTAATGTCAATTCAGTACATTTCAAAGCACCATTCAAAAAGTAAAACATCAAAACTTAAAAACATCCGTGTATTCTAGACAGATTTGGTTTGACGGTAGCATTACATCTATCACACATTATATCACAGCATGAATTGATATACTCCTCTACTAAATTATAAGTGTTGTGTAACACAAACAAAAACAGTCTCAAACAGATCATAATTTTAAGAGTTACAATCTCGAAACAAAACTGACAATGAGCTGATTACAAACTAAAAGCTAACAATATACCAAAATTTCTAAAATTACAACTAAAGATAGCTAATATTTCTAATAAGCATAACACTGCCAAAAAAATCTATCACCAAACAAAAAATATATACGAATAGTCGAAAACACATTGTTCTTATCATAAAAACTTAGAAAATTACAACCAACCTCGACTTTCATAGAAATCAAAACACACAACATAATCATTAAACAAATCCTAAACAACTTAATTAGCCAATCAACGCAGCCTAGTTTTAAAAAACTTATATATCTCATTTCAACAGATACCATGTTTATCAAAACAATTCCAACAAATTAAAAAAAAAAAAAAAAAAGATAACCGACTTCTGGTGTTTGTTTTAGCGTACATATCTATCATATGCATATATACTGCGCATAAAACATAAAGATATTATGTACACAGTTTCACTGTTTCTGCCCAACACATTTGTGCCTCTAGAATGGACCGTTCAATCAATGTCTTCTTGTCTAACTTTGCTAGATGCCTTTCGAGCGATCTACCAGGCTAACTGTTTCTCAAGTAGTGCCTATGAAGGATGACATACGATATTCAATAGAAACATATGAAGAAAGAGATGCATACCCGGAAGATTCATCAAATACATAATCATTTTGTGTAGGCCAAGTGAAAAAAAAAATTATTTTATTATTATAATCAAATGCAACAGATAGGTAAATAAATATTAAAACGTTACGGGTTAAGATCATGTAAGATATAATGAAGAAATTATTTTTTATTAGCGAATTCATTATCCAAGGGAATGTGTACCTTTACGCATGAGCTCTTCAAGCATTTATATCCTTTCTTTAGCTTCAATCGCAAACAAATAAAACATCAATTTCAGCAAGGTGGCAATTTTGATTAACGTAAATAATTAATTATGAATTGGTCAATTTGGGTAATGTTTTATTTCAAATGGGTTAAATCTTTAGATTTAGCTATAGGATAATGAATTGGACTGGTGTTAACAACCTTCTAAATTGTTTTACCTTAGATTATTATTTTAGAAATGCTTTTATTACTATGACTGGCTTATTAGTTGTTGACAAAAAATATCGATCGAATTGAACCTAAAACTGTTTGTAGGTACAAAAGGGTTTTTGCACCAATCAAGTTCAAACAGGTCATTAAAAAGCTTGGGTGGGGAATATTTTCAAGAGTTGCTGTCAAAGTCATTTTTTCAACATGTGCCTGGTGACGATAAATCTTTGTTTTTTATGCATGACCTCATGAACGACTTGGCCACATTTGTTGCTGCAGAATTTTTTATTAGGCTAGATACAGGAATGGAAAAGGAGGTTAGGGAGGAAGCTTTGAAGAAGTACCACCACATGTCATTTGTTCGTGAGACATATATAACTTGCAAGAAGTTCATATGGAGATAAAGTGTTTCCAAGTTGGATTGTGGATTGCAGATTCCAAATTTGTACGATTGAGTCGCATCTTGGTTAGCCGCTGCAGAAACTATACGTTTCTACCACCATGCCTCATAGTGATTATTTGAAAGATCTTTCGACTGAGTCATATGGAGATAAAGTGTTTCCAAGCTGGATTGTGGATTCCAAATTTGTACGATTGAGTCGCATCTTGGTTAGCCGCTGCAGAAACTATGCGTTTCGACCACCACTTGGGAACCTTCCATCATTCAAGAAGCTATTTATTAAAGACCTGGATGAGGTGAAAGACGTAGGCTCAGAGTTAGTTGGGGCTGGGTGTGGTCCTGCATTCCCTTCACTTGAAAGTTCATGTTTTGAAAATATGAAGGGGTGGGAGGTGTGGTCAACTACTGTTGGTGGTGTTGTGGTGCAGTGTTTCCATGACTTCAAGAGCCTACATTAAGAAATTGTCCTAATTTTCCACTACCTTCGTTAAGGATTCTAGAAATAAAAAACTGTGGTGATAGTGTATTAAGAAGTCTGATTCGTGTGGCTTCATCAGTCACCAAGTTGAGTATAGAAGGTATTTCGGGACTTACTGATGAGGTGTGGAGAGATGTCATGGATCATCTTGGGGCAGTTGAAGAAGTAACTATTGGTGAGTGTAACAAAATTAAGTACTTGTGGGAATCAGAAGCAAAGGCAAGCAATGTTCTTGTGAATTTAAGAAACGAAACATATACATAAATATACATACCTTAATCCAATTATCATCATATGAACCCAAAATTCATCTTGACTTTGAAAATTGGAGATATAAAACATTGAAAACAGGAGAAAAGATCCAAGGAATGGTATGTATACTATTTGTTTTATTGGTTTATATTACTTAATCTGTTTATGTTTAATTGTTTATGTATGATGTTTATTAATAGCTATTTGTTTTGTTGGTTTATATTAGTAAATATGTTTATGTTTAATTGTTTATGTATAATGTTTATTAATAGGGAATACCAAAATTAAAGAGAATTTTGGATATCAATCATCTTCTTTTAAAGCTGGTGATACATTCAGAGGTATGGTTGAGTAAAAATAAAAGTATGTATAGTGTTTTATATATGCAATATATACTTCTTATATGTTGTTGTTTTATGAACAGGTAAAAGTTATGAAGCACCAAAAAGAAACAACATAGGTGGATTTTATAATGTAGACAGGCAATCATCAAAGCAGTCTTCTTTATCTGGAAATTTTGAATCAGGATCTGTCATAAAGAATCGAAATATTACTGCCATTAAAAATCTGAATCCAATGTGCAATAGCATGGTTGTTAAAGGAAGATGCATATCTCTGTGGCATTCTCACAAACTCCATGAAGAACATGATCCTTACAGTTTGGATTTTGTTTTCCAGGATGTAGATGTAAGTATTCTTTTACAATGAACCTCATATTATATTTTTCCTTCTTTGATAACATGATTTATTTGTAATTTTTTTGTAATTCAGGGAAATCGTATACAGATTTATGTAAAGAAAGAATTGATGTTCAAGTTTGAACCACTTATCCAAGAGGGTCAATGCTATATCATATCTGATTTTGGTGTGGTAGAAAACAGTGGAAGGTTACCTTTGTTGCCAAACAAATGAAAAATTTCCTTTTATAAAGGAACTCAAGTAACAAGAACAGACCAAATTGACGACAATATTGTTGGTTTCATAAATGAACCATTTACAAGCATTTTAGACACCAACAATGAGTATCATGAACATGATTGTGTTGGTATGTTTATATCTGTTAAAGTGTTCATAAAATTATTTGAAAGCATGTTTATATTGATTTGATAATTTTATGAGTTTTTTACAGATGTAATTGGTACAGTAGTTGGAATTGGTAATATTGTTACTGTAAACAGTGCCGGAGGACCAAAAGTTCGGAGAACTGTTGTTATTGAAGATGCAGAGTGAGTAATATACATTTACATAGTTTTGTAAGTTTACATACACATAATTATATTGTTTGATTTTATGCAGATCTTACAGGCTTGATTGTACCTTTTGGGATAATTGGGCACACATGTGGGATGAATACGAACGGAAAGTAGATGATCTTGGGCATTTAGACATTCTTTTCATGTTTGGAAAAGTTAAATATTGGGATAGTAAGTTTTTTAATTTACTATTTATGTTTAATTTTTGGAATTACAATGTATGTAGTTTATGAAATTATATAATTGTTGAACTTTTGAATATTTCAGATAAACCATCAATACATAATGCTCTATTTGGTTCAAAGATATATGTGAACAGGAAAATACCTCACTTAATTTCTTTCCGGAAGAAGTAATTTTTTTTAACACTTTATTTTTAATTTTATAATTTTATATGTTATTTTATGTAAATATAAAAGTGATGTTTTTTACATATTTCAGGTATGAAGCACAAGAAGGTTATGAAGCAAATGAATTTCGTATTCAATCTTACACGCAAGATGTGCATGTTGTTACACCTTCTGAATTTATGCAAGGTTGCTTAAAGAAGATGGTTGGCATGATTCGTAGTATAGAACCGGTAAGAAAGTAATAGCTTAAATATATTTTAAATTGTTATGTTTTTATGTATATAAACTAATTGTAATAAGTTATTTATTTTATTATTAACAAATGTATTATTAAATACTGCAGAAAACATATTGTGTTGTTTATGCTAAAATACATAGCATACAATATGAAAGTGGGTGGGCTTATACAGCTTGCAAGGCATGCAATTCTAGAGTCACAGCTATTTCATCCAATACAGGAACAAGTTCACGAAACAAGAAACAATTGTGGTACTGCAAAAAAACATGAAGAAACATACGCAGTTGCTTCTAGGTATAAAAATTTAAGATTTTCATTTATATGTTTAAACATTAAATTAAATAAAACGGTTGTAGCGTTTTAAAACTTTCAAATTCATATGCAGGTTTAAAATAATTGTTCGTAAAGTTGATGATAGCGGAACTGCACAAGTTGTAATTTTCGACAAGAATGTTAATAAAATGACTGACTTGACTGCATGGGAAATTATGGAAGAACATGAATGGATACAGACCAATATTTCCCTGATGAACTTAATCAAATTATTGGGAAACAATATCTTTTCAAGGTATTCTATTCTGAGTTTAACCATAACAATAATAGCCACATATACCGTGCAGAAAAGGTGACAGAAGATGTTGATACAATAAACTACTTCCAGATGGGGTTTTTGGATAATGAGGTTTGATTTTGATAATGCTCTATAATTTTTTTTTTTAATTTATTTATGTAAATAAGTATACAACATACAATTTTATAATGTGGTTAATTTTTATTTTAAATTAATGTAGATTGATGATGATAATTTAGAAGATGATGAATATGAATTAGAAGATGATGAAAATGATTCATTAGTCTCTGAAGAAGGTTTTAATACAGATGAAGATGGCAATGTTTTAAAGAGTTCTTCAATTCATGATGACAAGGTAACTTAAAAACGTGTATCATATTTGTTTAGTTATATGCCAATATTTTTTTAAAAATAATGTATATAAGTAACTTATATTAAACTACGCAGGAAAGTGATTCAAATGTTATGAAGGAAACTGTTGGTCATGATTGTCCTTTGTCATCTGCCAATGCCAATGGCAATGGGGTAGAAGACACAACAACTGAAGAGACTCATTGTAGGAAAAGAGATCGAAGTTTGTTTGATGATTCATCTCATGAAGAAGAAGATCAAGACAATACAAAACATTCACATAAGAAGATGGTGTCAACAAATGTCGACAAGGATGTTTGATTTCTGCTTTTCATGGATTTAATTTTGTTTGAGCATATTAAGATGAATTTTATTTCATATTTAAATAAACTTTTGCACGTTTAATAAATAATTTGTCTTTTGTAGGATTAATATTTATATTATGGTTTTATTTAGTGTTTTTATTTAAAGCCCAATATAATGGTTTTATTTAGTGTTTTTATTTAAAGCCCAATAATAGAAGCCCATACAATATTTGAATTTTATGTGTTATTATACTATGCTCATTGTAGTATGCATTAGACTTATTTTCAATCTATATACTTGATGTGTGTAGTATATCAACATTATGGTTTCAAAACCACTTTCACAATCAAAGGCCTATGGAGTTAAATGAAATTCAAAGGACTAAACGCAAATCCATTCGTACACAAGCAGGAACAAGTTCTGATTGATGGTGTACAAATAACAAACATGGCCAGTCAACAACACAAGTTTATTTACTTATTATTTTGAATATTTTGCTTACTAAGTGTTAATAGAGACTTTGAAATCAACAATTATGCAGCCTTTTGTTGATGGTTTAGAATAACAATACTTCAAGAGGGGTTGGATGAATCTATACAATAACATTCATCATGTATAGTTAACATTCATCAATTAACATTCATCACGTATACTTAACATTCATCAAGTATAGTTAATATTCATTAATTAACATTCATCAAGTTAACATTCGTATGTGCCCTCTCAACAATTTCATTGAAATGTATGTCATTGCTATAGGTACTAAGATTTGATAATGAAATGGAGGTTGGTTCGATGAACTCGAACATGAATCATGGTTAATATTCATCCATTCATCAATTAACATTTAAATGTTTACTCTCAACAATATAAATGAAATGAAGCTAATTGATACGCTTAGTAGGCTTTCTTAATGAGACAAAGATTGCTATAGGTACATGGATGTATGGTGGTAATTAAACATAATTTCACAATAAGTAAAACCAAACAAATTGATACGATTAGTATTCTTATCATATATTTTATAAACCTTTAAATTAATAAAGCGTGTCTAATATATATATAAATACATACTTGATTAAGTTGATTAAGTTAAATATTGACTACCTAATACAAGTAATTGATATAATGAAATATGTAAAACGTATGTAGAATATTTTATAAATTTATCTGTTATTATCTAAATCAATTTAGCATGTTAATCCACAATTATAAATCATATATTTATACTCCATATATTCAGCCTAAAATAAGTATGTTTAAAATTCTTATCATATATTTTCAAAACTTTTTAATTTGTAAATCGTATCTAATACATATTTAAATACATTGAGTGATTTTAATTTTGTACACACACTTTCCTATAAACTAAACACGTAATTTCCAGATTAAAATCCTAATTAATGCTAACCCTTTTGTCTTCCATATTCTGAGATAAATACTCATTACATTCTATCTCCCCATAAACATTATCACTTCGATTACACATACATACATTTTCACATAAAAAAAATGGCTGCCAATCAAGATATTGTTCAAGTTGCAGAGGTATTAGGTAAGTAAAATTCAATGTTTTAAATGTATTTGTTATTTAACCTAAACTATTTAAATGTTATTAAAATAATTATTTAAAATGCATGCAGATGTAGTTCAAGATAATCATGCCCAGGGTGTTGAAGACTCAATTGCTGCAGTGTATGATTGGCTACAGGCTCAAAAACAAGCATCAAAAAAACGCAAATGGGAAGATAAAGAGGAAAAAAAAGAGAAGAAAAAAAAACAAAAAAAAGAGGAGAGGAAGAAACACAAACAGCTTATGAAAGAAGTTAAGGATCATAGGAGATCCAAAAAAATGAAGACATTGACTGAAGATGATTTGGATGCTAATGAAGTTGAAGATGAAAAGCTTGAAACATATGATTATGACCAACTTCATTTATCATTTAACTCTGAAAATTTGTAGATTTGTTTTAATTTAAGTTTTTATGTATTTTATTTTTAATTTAAGTAATATTAAGATGTTTTATTTATGTTTTTGCAGTACTTTGTTTACTTTATATTTATCTTTAAAGTAATTAGTTGAATTGCATAATTTATATTAACATTAATTCGATATTTGATACTTATCTTTATACATTATAAAAAAATATATTATAACATAAAGAGAAATAATTAAAACCAATTAGTAAACACAAATATTAAAAATAGTATGTTTTACAAATTTATATTTTAAAATTATTATTATGATAAGATATTTAAATTCGATATAAGGTATATCCATTCCTTTAATATATCTAATTCGTAAGTGTAGAACAAATCTTAATTCGTAATATGAATCTAGATATATATTTTCCTAATTAATATAGCTGTTAAACATCTATAAATATAGGTTTATAATCTCGGTTATTCATTAATCAATTTGGTTAGTACTCATCACATTATCACCATAATGACAAAACGAAACTCCATGAAGGTATTGTTTTTATTTTTAATTACATTATGACTTTTGAATATTCATACTATAATATATGCTTATGTTAATGTACATTGTAAATGTTGTGATACATATTATTACAATTATTGTATTCGTTTTTTTTCTTCTAGAAATCGAGAAAACAACCAATTGATACCAAGTCTTCCATTGAAACCCACTTGACTTCAATAGAAGAAACCATTGTAATTTCCGATAATGAAAACGTACATGATTTTACTATTTTTCATCTTATTTTTAGTTGTTTATTTGGTAAATAAAGTAGTTGTATTATTATTTGATTTTGTAGATGATTTGGTGTATTTGTATGTCTTTATAATATAAATTTGTAAAACATACTTTTATAATGAAAATTTAAGTTACAAAAAATAATGGGAATTTAAAAAAAACAAAAATAAAAGTAGGAAAAAAATCAACAAAGGTCGAACACATGACCTTTGGATAAAGTTGTATGTTTAACAAACACATGAGAACCATTAGTGTTCTTTGGATTTTAACATTCTTAAGTACATAATTAATACTTTTGTGAATTTTTATTCAATTTATTGGTATTAATTGTTTTAGTAATATTCAATCCTTTTATTAATTATTGTATTGTTATAAACTTTGTATTCATTCACTATGTACCAAGTTTATACAATATGTTTGTCATATAACGTGTTTAAAAGATTGTGATATGTACAGCCTAATAACTTTGAAAATAAACGTCGACGACTTTGTAAAAACAAGGAAATTTGCAACTCAAATACTATCCAGGTTATATCATTAGATGATGAAAAGAAATCCCCAGCCATGAAGAAGAAACAAATCATTGATCTAACTTCATCAGATGATGAGGACACCAACAAAAAAAAAAAAAAAAAAAAAAAAAAAACATAAAAGATTTGAGTCATAATGAACAAAACAAACTATTGGTAAGATTTATAGTTGTTTTACATTCATTAAATAACATAAATTATATTTTGATGAGATGTATTTATTTTTATAAACATTTGCATGGAAGATATCTGATGAAGATGCACCAATATCTTTTAAACGTGGCAAAAGAACAGACGAATGTGTTTCATCAAATAAACAAGAATATATGCTCTTTGACGAGGATACAGATGATGAGGAATTTAGAAAAAATGCAAGTCCTAAAGATGGGGTTTGGGTAAATGTGAATGATCTTGATGAACCTTTTTATGATCTAAAGGAGTATAAGCCCAAATATATTATTCCAGATGATGACATTATTGAAGACTCTTCAACAGTTTTTTTTTTTTTTTTTTTTTTTTTTTTTTTTTTTTTTTTTTTAATTAAATTATTTGTTAATGTATGATAATTTTTTTTGTATAATTAATTATTCAATAGTTATAAATTATTAAATGTACTAATAGATATTTTAAAAATACAAGGTGATTACAAATATACTGTGGTTGATGAAGAACATGATCGAGAAGAGTTGGACAAACATAACCTAATTGAGGAAGACATGTTTGATGAGATGGTTGATATTGATGGAAAAGTAAATGGGAAAAAAAATTGCACTAATTATATTGAAGACGAGAGTTGGGAAGTTGATTCGGATGCATATAGCATAAGATCAGTGAGCTCTGGTGATGATATATCGGATTTCATTAATGATAACACAACAGATTATGAAACAACAGATGGTGATGATAGTGATGAAGAATTTTGATGCAGCATTCTAATTTCATTCAAGATTTTCAATAATAAGTTTTAAACATTATCATTTATTTGTGTTTTAAAGATGTTACCCTCATATGATTGTTTTGATTTTCATTGACAAATAGTATTATTAATTATTTTGGCTCCATTACATTCAGTGCATATGTAACTACTCTTTGAACAAGCTTTACATCCGCCACCATTTTAAATGATATTTAGAATTTCAGATGTGTGTACAAATAGTTGGAAATTAGCTAAATGAAATAAATAAAAATTAATCATACAAGCAATTACCCAGGAGGTAAGTAGAAATAACGACTACAGGTATTGTAAAGCTCAGATGACCAACTAAAATGATGTTCCAACGAATTACTAATAATGGCAGTCATAAAAACTTGTGACATATCTATGTTCCTATTAATGAGGGGAGTACACAGATGAAACAGGCAATTTGCAAATGTTTTTTCAATAAACAAATTAACTTTAAAAATTAATTTTGTTTTTGCAATTGATTTACTTACTACCAAACTAATCAAAAATGTTAGCCAAAACAATTTCCAATAAGCAATGAATTCTACAATCTTTTGCAAACTTTCGACTAAATACTTATTTGAAACTATTTTGACTCTTTTTGCTTTTATGAAACTTTTACTCTAATTAAATTCTTATTATATAAGCAAGATAACTGTAAAATATTAACCTATATATCTTTACACATTTTGAAATCACATTTTAACTAGTGATATATACTATCAAATCATATCCAAATACATTTACAGATTATCACATTTTAATTAATGATATATACAATCAAATCATATCCGAAAAAAAAAATACAGATTCAAGTATAAAAATAATGAAATCAAGAAAAAATTCACATTATACCAACAATTATTTTGATTGCAATTTTTAATAATTTGCATACCTTATCATGTCAAATACAACAACACAAAATCCAATTGCTAATGTTTCACACAATGTTGATACTGACTTTTCACGTCGACGTCCTGGAAGACATAAGCAACACAAAGAGCTAAAAACATCACCAGACTCACAAATAGATTTAACAATTAGACGAAGAGGACCATAAAAACCAATTGCTAATGTTTCAAAGAATGTTGATACTGACTTTTCATGCCAACGTCCTGGAAGACATAACCAACACAAAGATGTAAAAACATCCAGATCACGTGGACGACCAAGAGTTTATGAAGATGTATCAAGTAACTATCAAATAATATATACAAATACAAACAATAGTATAACTCCCTTTCGTACAGTTTTTATAATAACTTATACATGCACATTTATCATATAATCGATATGTTTGATATTATTTAATGTAAACAGATGAAAAAGGTGTTATCATATAATCAATATGTTTGATATTATTTAATCTAAACAGATAAACCAGGTGTCATAGAACCAGAATCACAAATAGATTTAACAATTAGACAGAGAGGACGACATCCAAAGAAACAAACAAATGAAGATAATGCTGTTCAAACCACAACATTAAGACCTGGTGATATTGAGTATAATCCATTTGGAAGCAAATGTAGAAAGAGAAAATCTGACAGGCTTAAAGGTAAATTATTACAAGGAAGACGGAAGACAATCAATTCACGAAAAAAAGATTCATTCATAGGAATCTCAAATGGTATAAACACTTTATACAATATTTAAATAGTGGCTCAATACGAATCTGTATAACTAAGAAACGATGCAATTCTAACGTTAATGACTACAATATGTTTTTTTACCAGAGTACATTGAGCATGGAGACCCAATATTTCCGTGTGAAGCATGTGGCGCGTTACTATGGCATGCAGAGACTATGGTAGGTCACACACATAAAACAACAAATGAATATTCAATGTGTTGTGGAAGAGGGAAGATAAAACTAGGTAATGAAGCAAATGAACCTCCAGAATTGTTGATGAATCTTATTACTGGAAACCATCCTAAAAGCAAAGCATTCATTGAGAATATAAGGCGTTATAATTCTATGTTTTCATTCACTTCACTAGGCGCAAGACAAGACATGTCTGTTACAAATGGCCGTGGTCCATACTGTTACAGAATACAGGGTCAAAATTACCATCAAATTGGTACATTGCTACCAGAAGGAAACAAACCACCTATGTTTGCGCAGCTATATATTTACGACCGACCAAATGAAATAAAAAATCAGATAAATGGAGTCACGTATGATTCATCAACTGCAACAGATGACCATCCTTTGGACCATCAATTAACAGTCGATTTACGTGACATGCTTGATACAATCAACCCATTAGTTGCGCAATTTAGAATGGCTGGCAAACAATTTGTGCGTTCAAATGGAAAAAATAAATTAATGCTATGCCTAATTGGTACAAGAGAACGAGATAGAAGAGAATACAATCTACCAACAGCCGAGGACGTTGCAGGACTAATTGTAGGAGATTTTGATTCAGCAACAAATAAAAGGGACATAGTACTACACATGCAAGAAGGTGGCATCAAACGAATTAGTGAACTACACCCCTTATCTTGCACAACAGTATCCACTTTTATTTCCGTACGGTGAAGATGGTTATGATACTGACATATACCATTTTGGTATAACTGACTATACACCAACAAACAAAAAAACAGGAGTCTCAATGAAGGAATATTTTGCATACACCTTGCAAGATAGAGAGAACACTTTGTCAATGATACTCAATTCAAGGTGCTTATGTCAACAGTTTATTGTTGATGCATACACTATGATAGAGTCTGAACGTATGTCATATGTTGAAAAAAACCAACCAGATTTACGAAGCGAAACTTATAACAAATTAGTAAAGTTAGCCGAACAGGAAGACTCAGGAGTGAAGTTACGAGGTAAAAAGGTTATTTTGCCATCATCATTCACAGGTAGTCCAAGGTATATGATGCAAAACTACTTAGATGCAATGACAATTTGCAAGGTGTACGGTTACCCAGATTTGTTCATTACCTTCACTTGCAACCCAAATTGGCCAGAAATTGAACGGTTTATGGAAGAAAAAGGGCTAAATTCTGAAGACAGACCCGATGTTATCTCTCGTGTATTCAAGCAAAAACTGGATACTATAATGAAAGAATTCAAAGATAAAAATTACTTTGGTCATCTTAAAGCAGGTATGTATATTATTAAATATGATTTCTAATTACATTATACATAATTTTAAAATGCATTGTATAATATACATAACATTATAATCTTGTCACAGCTGTTTACACAGTTGAATTTCAGAAAAGAGGACTCCCGCATGCACATATTTTGGTGTTTCTTGAAGATGATGATAAGATCAAAACAACGGACCACATTGACCGGTTTATTTCATCAGAAATTCCAAATAAAAACGAAGATCCAGAACTTTATAAAATTGTTACAGAGCACATGATGCATGGACCTTGTGGTCCTGAAAGGCCAAGTTGTCCTTGCACAGTCAAGAACAAATGCACAAAAAGTTCCCAAAACAGTTCAACAATAAAACGGTCATTGACGAAAGTGGGTATGCACTTTATAGAAGAAGAAATGATGGTTAAACTATAAACAAAAGTGGAATTGATTTGCACAATGGATATGTTGCTCCATATAACCCTGGATTACTTCGGCGATTTCAATCACATATTAACGTCGAATGGTGCAACCAAATTGGTTCTATAAAATACTTATTCAAATACATTAACAAGGGACCAGATAGGGCAACTGTTGGTTTAGAAGATGAAGATGTGGATGAGATAAAAGAATACTACGATTTCCGATATCTATCTGCATGTGAGGCATCGTGGAGAATATTTGGATTCGACATCCATTACAGGTTTCCACCTGTTGAGAGATTGCCATTCCACTTAGAAGGTGAACAATCCGTTATATTTGATGCAAGCCAAAGTATCGATGTCACTTTGGATAAGGCATCTGTAAGTGATTCAAAATTTATTTCATGGATGCAACTTAACCAAACAGATACAAAAGCGCAAAAACTTCTTTATCATGAAATACCCCAGCATTACGTATGGAGACAAGAAGACAGAAAATGGGTTGAAAGACAAAAAGGTACATGTCTTGGTCGTGTCCACCATATGTCCATTGCTTTTGGAGAACTGTTCTATTTAAGAGTGTTGATAAACAAAGTCAGGGGTCCTAAAGATTGGGTTGATTTTAAGAAATTCGAAAACGTCACTTACGCAACGTATAAAGAAGCATGCCAGGCAAGAGGTCTATTAGAAGATGACAAGGAATATATAGACGGTTTATTGGAAGCCAGCCTGTGGGGTATGGGACACTATTTACGATCTTTTTTCGTAATGCTTATTGTGACCGACAACATGTCTAGACCGGAGGTTGTTTATGAGAAAACATGGCAAGTAATGGCAGACGATGTATTGCGAATTGAACAACGAAAATGAAATGACCCAGGTATACTCCTAAAAATACAAATTTACAAAAGACTATGATATGTTCATAAAACTAATTTACTTATATTTTATTTATCAAAAACATAATGTTGCTATAATAATCTTGCAGATTTGGAACTAACGGACGATGAAAGGAAGAATATATGTCTCACATATATTGAACACATGCTGCTTTGTAACAATAAAAGTTTGAGACAAATACCAAATATGCCATATCCTAATGAGATGTTGACAATGGATAATTTCAACAGATTAGTTTATGATAAGCGAAAATACAATCGAGATGAATTACGACACCAACATGAACAATTCTATAGTACGCTAACAAGTGAGCAAAGAGATATATACGGTTCTATGATGGAAGCAGTTGTTGAAGACAGCGGTGGAATGTTTTTTGTTTATGGATACGGAGGCACAGGTAAGACGTATCTATACAAACTTTATCTGCTAGATTAAGATCTGAAGGTCAAATAGTGTTAAATGTTGCATCGAGTGGTATATCAGCACTTATGCTGGAAGGGGGAAGAACAGCACACTCTAGGTTTGCAATACCAATAAATGTTGTTGATGATTCCATGTGTCATATACCCGGGGATAGTGACCTCGCTGAATTGATACGTATGTGCAGCCTTATTATTTGGGATGAGGCTCCGATGACACACAGACATTGCTATGAAGCATTCGATAGAACATTACGAGATATATGTAGACCAACACCCTACGAACCTTCAGACCAAGTTTTTGGAGGAAAGGTTGTTTTGTTTGGAGGAGATTTTAGACAAATACTACCAGTCATTACAAATGGATCAAGGCATGATGTAGTACACTCATCTATTCACTCCTCATACTTATGGCAACATTGCAAAGTCATGAAGTTGACTGTTAACTTGAGGTTGGAAAGTGGCACAAATGATTGTGAAAAGAAAGAAATACAAGAATTTGCAGATTGGATTTTAGACATTGGCAACGGTACAATCGGAGGGAAAAATGACGGAGAATCAACAGTGCATTTTGAAGATGACATGTTAATTCCAGATTCAGATGATTATATACAATCAATCATTCAACAAACATATCCAAAATTGGAAAAAAACCTTTACACCTCCTCATATTTCCAAGAAAGAGAAATTCTGGCATCCACACATGAGCTTGTGGATATGGTCAACAATAAAATGCTTGATCTACTAAAAGGGGAAGAAAAAACTTATGCAAGTTCAGATTTTGTTGGAGTGATAGATATGGATTCAAATTTCAACGAGGCACTTTACAATCCAGATTTCTTAAATAGTATTAAAATACCAGGCCTTCCAAACCATAACTTAAGATTAAGAATCGGTGCTCCAGTTATGTGCATGAGAAACATTGACCAAAGAGCAGGGTTATGCAACGGAACAAGGTTACAAGTTCAAAGGATGAGAGTAAATGTAATAGAAGCTAAGATTATAGCAGGTGGAAATCTCGGAAATCTTTGTGCAATACCAAGAATGGTGTTAAGTCCATCTGATAACAAGATGCGATTCAAATTTAATCGCAGACAATTTCCTTTGGCACTATGTTTTGCTATGACCATCAACAAGAGTCAGGAACAGACATTAAGAAATGTGGGTTTGTTTTTACAAAGACCCGTTTTTTCACATGGCCAACTATATGTAGCGGTATCAAGAGTCAAGAGCAAGAAAGGATTGAAGATTTTATGCTGTGATGATGATGGGAATTACGCAAGATCAACAAAAAAACGTGGTGTATAAAGAAGCTTTATTCAGAATTTAATAAACAATTTAGTATTACATAGAAAATATGGACATTTAAAAGTTACCTTTCAAGCAATTCATTCATATTTTCACTGCATATGTTGTTGTAACTCGAGGCTAAGCCTTCACTATTGCAACACAAAAATAAAATATGTTATATTACCTGAAAACATACGATCAAGCGATGGCCGTTAGTAGCATCTGTATATATCAACACTGCATCAGATAAGATCCATCAGGTACAACCACTTTCAATATAACTTCAACACTGCATCAGATAAGATCCATCAGGTACAACCAATTTCAATATAACTTTATATATATCAAATGTTTTCATTCAGATAACATTTACTTACCTTTGATTTTTAAAATCATTCAACACATACAAAACATGTCATACTGATCCATCTTGTTCCCAAAAGTGTCATGACAAACAAAGGTCGGTCACATATGCCAACGGGTCATTATTCAGAAACATAAGTTAATAACATTGATGATGCTCACCTTACTCAACCCATACATACCCTTTTGACCAAAATTTTCTACAACTCCAATCTAAAACAAATGCCACATTCAATTTACAGTGAAAATGCAAAAGATTTAAGTCAAAACAACAATGGATTCATATAAGTTTAACAAATAACTTCATTAGTCAACTATACTTGTGTGACCCATTTTAAAGAAACATACACAGTACACTACAAAAAAAAATTACCATCTGCAAGTAATTTAAAAGAAACAACCATAATTCACATTAATCAACTTAATAATTCAAGTACACATCAGTACACAGTCATATTCTAATAACACTAATACAAACCATCCATAATACTAATTAGACATAACATAACCTAAGTTAAACACAATTCTAAACACTTTTTTGGTTACTACAGAACCATCAAAATAGGAAGACACAAACCACATAACATAATGTGCATTCAACACACATGAAAAACCGGATAACGTGCTTCTTCGTCACCTTCCAAATCATTAACAGAGTACATTAATCTAAACCTTAACATCTTCGTATATCCAAAACCACATTGTTCACCAAACCAAGCCCATTCACCATACATGTTCACATGATTGGTCCTCGAAGGATTCTCATGGTGTTGATCCATCCTGACAGTGAATTCAACCTCAACATCATTGTGTTTTAGCAAAGCCTTCCTGTAGATGTGCATTGGATGATCTCGCTGGATTTTAGCCGGTATAGCCTACAATAATACAAAAAAACAAAATAACTCACAGAAGCTCATAATATCAATTACAAAATATTAAAACACAATGGATTTAGAATAAAACTTACAAGACGATTAAATGCAAGAATTTCAGACAACCTCTTATAAAACACATTGGTTCTTTTAAGAAAATGTTCACGATGATAAGGCCACATGCATATATGGTACATTCGATCATCCTCTGCAAAACAAAATAACCACCAATACACAAAACTCTTAACTACAATTACACAAACATATCAACCGTCTATAAAATTCATTGAAACAACTAAACATAAATGAATCTAAATTTATACTATAAACTTACTCTGATCAACATATGCTACAGGTGGTTGTACTGCATTCAGGCGAGAAACACCAAGAAATTGAACATCTGTGTTACTGCTCCCATCAACGTTGAAACACATTACATTAATCACATTGTTACTTATTTTAGTGAACAATACAACATCACCAAACTCCAAATCCTTTTCCTCACACAAAGCAACCCAGTTATGTGAGTTCAACACGTATTCGTTAAGAACACCACCACCATTTGGATTCACACGACTAACATGAATATTAAATTCATCACTTCACATCTAAACATTATCACACCAACATTCATCATACCAGCTAAAAAATCAGCATGAATAGTCTGAAAAAAAAAACCGTTTAAACACATTTGTCAAAACTCAAACACAGCAAACAATACTCTGCTCAAATTAAAAAAAAAAAAAAAAAAAAAACGTTTTGTTCCTCACTAAAACATGCGACTACCACAACCACAATTACATACAATATATTCACTTTATAAAATATTTTATTCAAAACATAAAATTCTTACCTGATGTATTCCTAATTCTTCATAAGGCGTTACACGTGACTGAAACCGATAAAACCGTTGATTTCCTTCTCCATAACCTCCAATTTCTTTCCCATCATTGTCAAATCCTGTAACGTAAAACGAGTCATCACCTTCCTCTATAAAGTGCAGCACATTCACATTCCCATTCAGATTCTCAAGAACAAACTCATTCCATCTCTTGCCTCTTAACTCATAAACCCCAAATCTTGATCTGAATACATCAACTTTTTTACGGTTTCTTGCTACACCTGACAAGTACAAACAGATGTTTCCAGTGTATGCTTCCTCTTCAAATACTTCAGGAAGTTGAAGCTCTTTAGGATATTCATTATGGTAAATGAGTTGCACAACAAATTCAATCGGCATCTTTATACAAAAAACAAGAAAATAAAATATTAAAAAACTTTTTAATCAAAATATATATTATAATGTACTTTTATTAAATACCAACATTCATATTCATTTTTTGACTAATATATTGTATAAAACAGTACACATATATTTTATACATTTAATAACATCATTAAATACTAACCAATTACCTTATAACAAATTATATATAACAACATCATTCTTCCTCTCAATTAATACCATATACTAAAATTTAATAAAAAAATAACCTGTTTTATATTATGAAGATTCATTTTCACACTTAATATTAATACATACCAAACCATAAAAAATAATTAATAAACTACTTGACTCTTAATCAAATAACAGGGGACAATGTCGTTTGCTCATTGCCAACATTAATACAAAATTAGCCGTTAAGTTTGTAATTTATTTTAGAATCGAATCAATCATACACTATCCAAAAAACAACTCATAAACTACTTGACTATTAATCAAAAAACACGGGAGATTATGCTTTACTACTTGCCGCCTAAGTGTTTAACTTACTTACTACTTGTCCTAATTGATAAAAATCCAAATGAGCCGAGTGAATATGGAATTATTCAACCACAACCAGAATAGAATAACTATTCTTTCAAAATTAACATCCGTTAAAAATAACCCATCAAATCTAACCAAACCCAACATAACCACTTTCAAATATATTATTTGTTATATCTTTTAAAAAGACTAAAATCATACACTACCCGTAATCATAAAACCAAAATCACATCTTAGGCTTTATATAACAACTTACATGTATCAAATCATCATACACTACCCATACTCTTAAAACAAAAATCACATCTTACAGTTCATATAATAACATACATGCATCACATATTTACAAACAATATTACTCAATAATGATCAACAAAAACTACAATTAAATTAATAGTAAAGAAAAACATGCATCGGCAGATTACAATGAAATTATTAAAAGGTAAACAAAACTAATAATCGGATACACTAGATAACATTTACTTAATAATCAAATGTTATAATGTAAATGGATTGTACAAAATCAAGATAACTAATAATCAAATGTAAAGAAACAAAAGATACTTACTGTTCCGATTAGGCGACACACAAGTTGAAGTGGCTGAAAAAAGAGATGTTTGTAATTACCAATGATATATATATATCTATTATAAACACAAATTTAATACATTTAGATAGTGGCTATTGTAGGTGTGAGGCTACTTTAAATCATGTAATGATTATACTGCATGGAAAAATATTTCTAATTAATATACAATAAAAAAAACAAAAAATTATACCAATGCTTATAAATTCTTACTTATTTAATTTACACACTTAAGTAAAGAACCTTCATTCCAATATTGATATATAACATCATAATTTCAGGTACCTAATAATCTTAAGGAGTTTACCTAACATCATCTCAAAAATATGGCAACAAATATCATAACGGATAGTATGATTGTTGAAGGTCGTTTTGGTTGCATTTAAAAACCGTTGAAAGATTATACTATGCATTCTCCCCCTAACCAAAATTCTAAAAAACTTTTTTACCTAAATTATTGAAATCGCAAAGTAACAAATATCCTATATAATCACTTACAAATAACCTTTTAAGTTAATGGTTTATTACCTTGATGTTTCAATATATATCAGCAAAACATAATATAAAATAGAATAAAAAATTTACTAAAGTGCTAATTTCAATAAACTATTAGATGTATTCATATATATTAATTTATTTTTACGTTAAAAGAAATTACACTAGCTTTTCATTAGTTCCTCCATTACCCCGCACTTATAATAAACAATATTAAGTCATATTCCATAATAACAAATTATAAAAAAAAAAAAAAAACATGTTATATGAAACTATAAACAAAATATATATATTTTTTAAAATAAAAAAAAAAAAGTCAATGAAAGTGCGATTTGGTTACAATATAAGTTATACAAACATAGTTTAACCTCTTTACAAATTCATCAACACAAAAACCCTCCTCAAACCAATCACCTTGCAGTAACTCAAGAATCAACAAACAATCACACGAAATCATTAAGGTAAAGTAATAATTTAATGTGTTTTCATTATATACTTATGTGAATTATTGAAGAAATCGGATGATAACATTGCATTGTCTTACCGATTTTCAGCTGTAACAACTTCTAATTAGGCAAAACTTATATTTACCTTGGCAATACAATTATAAGCATGTTTAACTCTTATATGGAACAAATCGAATACCCACACAATACCATTCCCCTGTATTTGCAGAAGGATAGTTTATCTTCCTTAAAATTAGGCAAAAGTTACTTTTATGTTAAGTATAGAATTATAAACATTCTTAAATACCCTATGTTAGAGACACCAATTGTTTGATGTTATGTCCAAAATTATTACCA
The DNA here is from genome assembly GCA_030686995.1 of Artemisia argyi. Lineage (NCBI taxonomy): Eukaryota > Viridiplantae > Streptophyta > Magnoliopsida > Asterales > Asteraceae > Artemisia > Artemisia argyi. The sequence continues at coordinate 184,633,171 of CM060701.1, read as the reverse complement.
TTACAAGCATACTTATGTATTTTATAAGTAGGATGTTACTTATTAAATAAACTACCATGCAACATACAACTTGGTAGATATTACTTATTTAGTAGCTTATTTAGTTGTAAGCACCAATTACATGTGTTTTGGTTAATGATATTCTTGATGTTAATTATTTAGTATCAGGATGGCACAACAATTTCTATTCCAATATGTCCATCAAACAGAACAAACTCATCAGGTACTAATAGAATTTTCGCTACAAGTAGTAAAAACAAAATTTAGTAAGATAATAGCATACTTATAATGAATACATAAACCTTACATATACATTACAATTTCAATAACAGATGTTACCTGATGTTTTTACCGAGTATTTCAAAGAACAGAGCGACATGCTTTATCTCAATGGCACCGATAGGTACCGTTACAAAACAAAATTAAAAAACATAAACGGCAAATGGGTCTTAAGTGACAGTCAGTGGAAAGCCTTTGTTGAGTCAAATATACCACCAAGTGCCACAACAATCCACTTTATAAAGATAGGAACAGACGACTACTATGTCACATTATACGACAATACTGGCTCAGAATGTGCTGGATATGATAGAAAGACGATAGGTCCAAGAATGATAAGGTGTTTGGCAACTTATACTCCAGGAATAACGGTATGTAAAAAGTATAATACAAATACATTATTGCTGATTAAATAGACATTATATTAGTTTCCCTATTTTCACTCTATATATTTATGCATGCAGTTGTTACCGGGAGATTTCTTACAAGATATATGGCAGAATACATTCACAGTCATTTACGCGGGAATGATGTTTCCCGTTCGTCATAAAAGGGTTAAACCATGGGAAGATAAGATAGTAAGAATGAATGGACTGACCGGTTATGGATGGGACGATTTTGTTGTAACAGCAGAAATACAATGGGGCCAACAACTTGTGTTTACAAATCTGCCAAATTATACATTGTCGATTGTAGTTATAAGTGGCTACGATGGTCTTGGTCTCAGCAAAGAAGATATACGAACAACATTCCTCAAAACCCCACCCAGACAAATACTTAATAGTGATATCAATGGTAACTACAACAACAATTTATAACCTATAATTTGTGTCATAATATCGTTAACTATACTTAATTCATATTGCAAATCCAAGAATGCATCATATATGCAGATGGTACCACCACTCAGCTCACGTCAATGAAGATAGCGTAGTCTACACAAAATTCAAAGTAGACGCTGGGAATCACTATCCATTGGTAAGTCATCTAAACTAATTGGCCCAAAATAACCAACAAAATATTATAATTACCATGTCATACTTAATAAATTATGCATTACAAAAACAGATAATCGAATCAGATATATGGGATAACTTACACATGGGAACTTACAAAAAAGGAAAGATTGTTCACATGGATTTGACCTATTCAATAAAGTTGAAGGTAATTGCTGACACAAGAAACACTGTAGGACCTTAGATATATCAACTTTAACACAAATATAAGAACTAGAAGAAGTAAAGATGGTGACTTGATGTTATAAAGGTGTGGCGTTAATAAGTATAAAAGATAGGTAAAGATGAAGAGAACTTTTATTAATAACACACATAATACACACACAAGCACACCTCTCAAATGAGCCTTGGTGTGCCTTTTATACCTCCATCACATGAGATGGATGGGCTTACAATGGGCTTGGGCTTGGACTTGGTTTACATGTTCTAATAAGGCTTACATGATATACTTAATAAGTACCAAGTCCATAGCCCAATATACTTAACTATTACAATACTTGTCGACTCAATAATGATCGTCACTTTTAATGCTAACAATCTCCCCCTAAGGGACGATCATTGAGATCTCCCTTTGATTACATAAATGATCAACACTTCTAATGCTAACAATCTCCCCCTAAGGGTGATCATTGAGATCTCTCTTTTGTGACCTTGATCTTGATCTTTGAAGCTTGTTCTTTTTGAACTTTGAGTCTTTGTGTAATAGCTTTGATAGTTCCTATGTTCCAATCATGCTTTGTGATCTCTGAATAATGTTGATTGGTCATTCTTGCCTTTGATCAACATCTTTACACTGTTGTCTTTACGTCTTTTCCAACATGCTCATACTTTGTTTGACATTGAATCTTTAAGAAGTTCTTTTTTCTTTGACTTTTAATCTTTGTTTCTTTAGTTTGTAGATTCTTTGACTTTGACTTAGAAACATTATGAGCTTTGCATTGCTTTGATCTTTGAAGAGAGATTATCAGGTTATGAGCATGTGGATCTTTGAGTGATGGTAACGGTCTTTCTCCAAGGAACATTCATGAGTACCTGCATAAAACAGTTAGCAATAAAGTATCCGGTACTTACAGGTTCGGAATTAGAGATCATTAACAGCATAGTGTGAAAACTCTCTCTAACCCTTTCCAAGGCCGTTCTTGAACCAGATACCCCCGAGAGGGCTTACTAGATCCACCGAAGTACATCAATGATTCAGGTGAGTTGCTGGAGATCACCCCACAACTGTAGACCGATATGGAACATAGTAACCATCATGATAGATAAGGCAAGATCCGTAGATCTCATAAAGACTCTTACAACTTGTGTCCTTTTTGGTGAACACAAGTGTATTCATAGGAAGGGTATCCTAAGAGATCTTTTGATGTATCTCATGGCTCTAGACTCGATAAGTGCATAATTTGGTTTCCTATGCGGAGATTAGGGATGGGTCTCCTGCTTCAATATCAACCATCTCTATGAGACACGTTGATAGTTTACACTGGTTCCCCGTGAGAATGAAACAAGCTCTTTTGAGAGAACTTGAGTGGCTAGAAGGTTAAGTGCAGTGCGTCACTGGGTCCATGACGTCTTTATCTTCAATACCAGTGTCACCTTGGTAACAACCAGTAGCATATGAATTGAACCCGGTGTCTGCCCTAAGGTTGAACATTTGGAGGGCTATTTCTTTTCACCCTTTTCATAACTTTTCTTTTTAATTCTTCAACCCCTTCTTTCTCCTTCATTCTTTTCTCCTTTTTTCAAATCATCCCTGAGGACTTCTAATTCTAACTATTGGAATTTGTCCTTGGGTAGATCCCTCCGGCTCTGGCGGATCATAGGATGGTTTTTCCTAACCTTAGTCACCTTATAACTTCATGACTATCCTATTGTTGCCATCAAACCATTTGTGAAAATCTCTCAAAGTGTTTATGATAATAAAACATACTTTGTTAACACTTCGAGAGTTTTGCATTTCATTTGAAGGACTCCCCCTTCACATGTGCTCATGGATTTTTAAGAAATTTGCACATGCGTGAGGAGTTTGCACTTTTGAATTGATTCACTTTCAATAAACACAACCGATTCGAGACACGCTTACATCACTAGTTAGACTAGCTTAAAGTTATTACCCGGCCTAGTCAAGTCCACAGAAAGTTTATCGAAACGGTACATTTCTACTACGACAAATCCTTTTCGAGACACGCTTACGTGGCTAGTTAAAGAGTTCCATTGTCAGCTTTTAGGTGACAACTAGATCTAGTAACTAACTTGATGTTATTACCCGTCGAGGATAAGTCTTTTCGATTACTAACTTTTGTTGTTTCGTCAATTCTTGGGTCATTTCTGAGTCGAGCTCGCATGAGATTCAGCCACAATCTTAAACACATTGATCACATTTTAATCACGTCTTCTCCCCCTCAAAAATAGCATATCCATGGTATTTTTGATACCAATTGATTAAAACCTTTTCTTTTTGGATAGCAAATGGGAGAAACGGATGTTTGTAATTCCCGAATTAGTTTCTTTTAAGCATGATCTTTTTGGAACTTCTTGTTATTACTCCCCCTCAAAAATAGAACATTTTGAGTAAATTAAGCGATTTAAGGATGTGAGGGAGTAATATCTTGAGCAACATCGTGAAAAGTTTTGAAAACCTTTTGAAACATTTTTCGAAATTTTGCTCAAAAATTAAGAAGACTTTGATAAGCTTTGGAGAGAAGTCTTCTTATCTTTTAGGATTGTCGCACAGGCATGTACAACAGGGTCCTTTCTTTGAAAATCACGGGTTATACACTGTTATGTGTGCATAAGCCATTATGTTTTTAGGATAAGTGCTCAAAAAAAATATTTAAAACCTTTGAATTGATTTAAGCACTTTCCTTTCTTTGAAGAACGAGTCCTTAGCTGAAGTAATAAGAAGTCATGATGTTGAAGTCCGGGTTTCGTACTGAAGTATACGAAATCCATTATGATTTTGGATTAGACAACAACTTTTGGAACCCATTTAAGCACGACGCCAACTGGGTTTCCATATTTTGAAATCCATTTGTAAGTTGTGTCAATCCGAGACAAAGAAGTTGAATTCCAACGAGGACTGAAAACATGTGTTTCATTTTGAAATAAAGCTCGTGGAATCAACGGTGATTTAAAACTCTTTTGATTTTGAAACTTGTTTGAGAAACCTGATGTCTCTCTTGGAGTTTTAAAACTTGAAGAAGAAGTTTTCCATCCATTGTTGAAACTTGGTGTTTCATTTCGAAAATTCGTTTTTGAGATGAATGGAAACCTTCCAGAATTGGGATTTTTCAAAGCATAGCCATTCTTTTGTTGTAGCAGAAGCATTTCAGAGTATGAATATTTCAAATGTTTTGAACGGCTTTGCTTTGGTTTCCACACTGGCTTTACTGGAGTAAAACGAGAGTATGGAGTTTGAAAACCTTGATTCTTTTCTTTATGAGCACTTGCATTTGAGGCCTTTTGAGGAGTAAATGTTTCAGAAAAATTAGTACTCTTTGAAAATTTCCTACCTTTTTGCAAAGAATAGGTTGTAAACTGAGAAACCTTTTTTGAAAACAGTTTGGAAGATTCACCCGTCTAAGCCTTCTCCGAAACACTTACTTGTGGTTTAGACTCGCTTGAAACTTGAGATTTTCCTTTTGACCGGTTAAGAACATCAAACTTCGCTTTTAATGCATTGTATGACGTTCTCAAATCATTGTATTCTTTTTGAAGAGAAAGATGATCTGATGATGCCAGTTTTTCTTGCAAAGAAGCATTTTAATTTTCAAGATGTGCAAAATATTTTTCATATTTTTTTGTTTCGATTGAAAAATCATTTTTGCCATCACCAAAATCCTTGGTTTGTTGTGCAACCGTTTTTTCCAATTCAACAATTTTCTTTTGAAGCACAGATTTTTCTTTTTCAAAAAGATGATTTGGTGTGATCTGAGAGTCAGATTTGTTTGAAGTTTGATTCTGAACTCTTGACCGCTTGATTGAATCAAACAAGTTTTTGTAAGTCTGTTTCAAATGCTCATTTTCTTTTTGTAATGATGCCACAACATGTTCCAATTCAAGATTTTTTGTATCAAGTTCGTCTAAATCAAACTTGATATTGGTATCATCACAATTTTCTTCAAAAATCTTTTCTTTTTCTTTAAGCACTGATGTCAAAGAGTTTTCAAAAGACATTTTCTCATTCTTCTCTTGCAGTTTAAGTTGAAAAGAGATACTTTGTGCTTCGAGTATTGCAAGATGTTTCTCAAACTGAGCAGTTCTTTTTGACAGTTCTTCTTTGACATCAGCTGCTTCTTTTGAAAGCTCGGTGATTTTCTTTTTGAGACAAAGATTTTCAGATTTCAAAGAAGATGTTTGTTCAAAATGCTCATTCACTTTCTCATGTCTAACAGATTCTGATTTGAATGACTCTATTTGATTTGTGAAAAATTCTTTTTGAATGTCCAGAGTTAAGCATTTTTCATCAAATCGTCTTCAAGAGAGTGAACGTACTTTAAATCTTCTCTCATTTCAGTGACAAGATGTTTTTCAAAGTACTCAAACTTAAGTTGATATTTTTCACATGAGGTTCAATCTCATCTTTCAAAATCTTTTTGACTTCAATCTTAAGGCGTACATCTGATGAAAGAGGATTAGAGAAAACGCTGTGATCGATGTTTTCTTGCTTAAACCAAATGACCTTTAACGTATGCTCAATGTGATGTTTAAGATTACAAAATTGTTTCCTTGCTCTATTTTGCCATAACTTAGCATCATAAGTAGCAAGTTGAGCTTCTTTGAAAAATCTTTTCACATTTGTGTCTTTTCTTTTGAAAGGTTCTTTTGGTATATCTGTCAATTGTAGACAACCATACACAAAGCCGTGATACGAGAGTGGGTTTTTTGTTTGTTTTACTTTCAAACGTTTTTCCTCTTCAGATTTTAAAATATCTTGAGACTCAAACAAAAGATCATCTGACAATTCTTTTCCCATATCATTAGCGTTATACAAAATAGGTGTCAACTTTTGCACTTTGTTTAAAAAACAAGGTTTTTCATTTTCCACATTAGCATTATTCACAAAACCAATCCCAGATGTTTGTTTCTCAACCTCCTCATCTTTAGTAGGCAGCATGTTGATTGTCTGAGAAGTCTGTCCCAATTTTCGAAGTTTGTTTTCAAGATCGTTTGTTCGTTTCAAAAACTCTTTGTTTTCATTCTCAAGTTTTGTGTTTACAATCTCAAAATTTGATGTGGTTTTCTGAAGCTTTGAATTTTCACTTTTTAAATCATTGTTCGCTTTTAAAAGCGATTGAACCTTTCTGTTGTTGACAACCATTTGAGTATCCAGATTTTGAATGGAACGTTTTTCACGAAGAACAGCTTCTCTATAACCAACTTCAAGTTCTTCATTTCTTTTTAAAAGTGGTTTTACAGACTCTCCATACATTTCAAACTTTTGAGCTTGAGATTTAAGGTTTGAGTTTTCAAATTCAAGTTCAGCTTTTCTTTTTGTTACATTTTGAAAACCTTTTTCCATTTCTTTAAATCTCTCAAGCTCTTTTGTCAATGAGACATTCCTTTTCTTAGCTTTACGATTGTCCTCTTTGCACTTTTCAAGTTCATGTTTGAAATTATTGATTAATGAAGCAAATAAGGCACGATCTTGTTCATAAGAAGATCCATCCTGGGCAGGCTCACCTCTATTAGGATCCATATCTGGAGTAACAAAAGTAATATTACTATCATTTTGTTCCATCACATATGTGTCACTAATAGACTCAGAATGCTCAGGATGTGTCTGATTATGAGCAAACACATTATCGAACACAACAGCATTATCATAATTGTTTGAATGTTGTACCGTAGCCAATATCTCTGGTGTACCATCAGTATCTGAATCATAGCTAGGACTGCTGCATTCAAACTGTTGTACTGAAGATGTATCACTGCCCGTGAAAACCAAACTATAATCTGATACCTCACCCTCATTGACTATTTCCTCTTCTGTTTGAACATCGTTCTCTGTCTCTTTTTCAATCACCTCTGTTTCCTTTAACTGCTTTTCTCTTTCAATTAGCTCTCTTTCTTTAAACTGCATATCTTTTTCAATCTGCTCTCTTTCCCGTTTCAGCTTCGCAATTTCATTTAACTCAGTTTCTTCAGCATCAAGTATCTTTTCAAGTTCCCCCATGTCATTTATGCATTGAGTTCTGAATGTCGAATAGCTTACCCTAAATTGTTGGTAAAATGCATCGATAAACTCAGACTGCTTCATTATCCAAGGGTTAAAGATACTCTGAAATTGAGTTTGGATCACTAGAAGAGCTTCCCTGCAGTCACGTGTATGAAGTTCTTCTTCATTAAGTAGCTTTTCAAGTTGATTCAGGTTTTGATTGAGTTTTTCTTTGAAATAATGAAATCGGTCTCTGACGTAGTGTTCAAATGCTTGTTCGAACCTTGACTCATATCCAAATATGTTTATAACCTTCGCAACCTGTGACTTGAACACTGTAAACTTTTTCTTAAAATCTCTCTCCTTCATTTGCATTTCTGTTTCCATTAGGTTCTGATGTGTGATAAAGTTGATCTTGGATCGTTCCAACGAAATAGGAGTTGTGTTTAGTGTAAGTTGATGCAAGTTTTTATGGTGAAAAATTTGATCTAAAACCTTAAAACCTTAATAACTTCTTCTCGGAGCGTTTTTAGGCCTCGAAACTTCGCCTAAATCAATTTACACTAAAATCAATTTAGCGTGTCGTTCTCCTCTGTCTCACGGTCGTTTTGACAGCTGATTCGTCGAAAACGGAGTTACGGTTCAAAAGTTATGGCCGTTTGAAGTTTGGTTGTCAAAAAGTCAAATTCTTATGCATAAACCCTGAACTTATGCGTAAACAGTGATTGTTACGCGTAACTTGGAATCTTATGCGTAAGGTTAAGGTTATGCGTAAAGTGTAAGGTTAAGCGTAAACACGAAGTTTATGCGTAAACTTGAACTTTACGCGTAAGCTGTAACTTAGGCGTAAGAAATGTTTATGCGTAAGGTTAAAAACCAAACAAATCTTTCAAACTTATCCAAGCTTGAAAGATATCCGAAGTCGAAGTATTCCACTAACTTATCCAAGCTAGGGAAGTACTGAGTCACCGATGCACGAAGAGAAGACCTTTGATGAAGTTATGCGTAGAACTCTGAAACTTACTCGTAAGAATTACTCGTAGAAACTTACTCGTAGAAACTTACTCCTAAGAATTACTCCTAAGAATTACTCCTAAGAATT